>PVIY010004411.1:0-103260 GCA_004026745.1 Myrmecophaga tridactyla | reverse complement strand
ACTTTAGAGAGTGTGAAACAAGTACTGTCCAGTTAACATTCAAAGAACCACGACCAGGGCGGGCCATGGTGACTCAGCAGGCAGACTGCCCACCTGCCATGCTGGATACCTGGGTTCAATTCCCAGTGCCTGCCCATGTAAAAAAAAAAAAGAACCATGACCAGCCTGAGGTCAGAAGCTGCTTCCAGGTTTTCTGAATTTTAATGTACCATGATTTTGTATGTATGTACCATCTTCTGGGGGGGGGGGGCTCCATAGTTTTCTAGATCCTCCAAAAAAGTTTAGGATATCTTGTCTACAGTCACTTTGTAAGTTCTTTTCTTTTCTCTTCTGTCTTTTAAAATGGGCTCATGAAGGTTTTCTGTTGCCACCCATCAGTGTATAGCTCTGTACAGTTCTCAATATTGCTAATGAAGGTGCCAGAAGGGCAGGGATAGCTGGCCCCACTTCCTGCTAGACATCCGCACAACTTTACCTTCAGGACTTTGCTTTTGTGCAATGGGCTGGTGAGCAGTGTGATTCAGGACCTTGAACTGAGGACTACAGTTGTGTGTTTCCCCTTCTGGCTTTGCACATGCTGCCTTTAGTTCATGATTTGGTGAGGTTTGGATAATAAGAAGATAGAGCACTCTGAAGGAAATTTTACATACAATTTATACCCCGCATTGTTATCATTGTTTTGATTTTTCAATGTTTTCTTGCTTAACTCCTTTTGATGAGTATGAAGTACATTTCTCTATTATTGAAACTTGATACACCCTATTTTTATAATTAAAAAAATGTTACTTTCATAAAAGAAGAGCACCCGAATAGCAAGGTAATTTGACAGGAGCATCAGGGGTTTTGTAATTCTAAAAATCATTGCATGTTCCATGTCACTGACCATATATTGCCATTTTAAATTTCCTAGCACCTTATATATAAATGCTACAAATAGCTTAATCCAAATAATATAAATATATGCAGTTACTCTTGCTTTTAAGCTATTTGCTATAGCTTATGATCAAATCGTACTAATAATTTTACTGTTATCTACAATTACAAATTCAAAATTATTGACAGAAAGGAAAAAAAGTTAATCTGGTTTTGATAGTGCAAATATATTTTATTGTAATTAACAGTCAAAGAGGGAAAAAATTCTCTTTAGGGGATGGTGCGAATTTCAAATATTTTGACACCACTAAGCTTGCAACATTCAACTGGATGAGACATATAGACATCAGTGAAGTAGTGAGGAAATTTTATTAGCCAGAAAATGTGGAAACTGATTTTCCATCTCTTAGAATTTGGGAAAGTTAGACTAGAGCTGGACAGCATATGGCAGGGAAAATTGTGTAAGCTCTGTGAGGGATGGGGTTTTGCCTGATTTATTCAGCCTGGAATCCACAAATAGTACATAGTAAACACTCAATAAACACTTTTTCAAAGAAAGTGAACATATCAGAGCAGATTAGCTCAAACAAAAGATCCTCTTCAGGCGATTTTAGAGTTTCTCTCCTTGCTTACAAAATTCCTATGTCTAGCTAGTTACACAAAACATTTATATTCAGATAAATCCAAATGTACATGAAATATACTAGGGAAGATTTAAACAGAAACTTCTAACAATTTCCATTAGTTGCGAAGGTGAAGAATTTTCCTACAGAAGGAAATGACGTGTTTTTATTAGCACTGAAGGCAGCTTACTTTTTCTTTTCCTAAAGAACCCAATTTGATCCTCCACATGCCCTCACAGTCAAGGAAATCAGTAGGAGAAAACTAACCCCTAGCTCTGTGTAGGTTTAATTAATTCTGGAACCTTTTGCCAACGATTGCTGCAGGCACATGACTCAGACATAAGCAAGGCTAGGGGACAAGAAAGTCAGCTGGAGAGCTTTTGAGAAAACATTCCCCCTCCTGGAGAAAGAGACATTATCTCTTCTTTCTCTGGTTTTTAGAGTTTCAGGGTGAGTCATCTTGCTAGCAGGCTGAGGGTGAAGCCATTGTAGAGACTGGAGGACATAATTGAGTCACTGAATCATTCTACTTTAATCTTCTCCCTACTTCTGAACTTTCTCCTATAGTATATAACGAATATTCATCAGTCTGAATTAGAACCTCTGAATCTTAAAACTGAAAGCTTTTTTTTTTTTTTTTTAACATGGGCAGGGACCGGGAATCAAACCCGGGTCCTCTGGCATGGCAGGCGAACATTCTTGCCTACTGAGCCACCATGGCCCACCCAAAACTGAAAGCTTTTTAATTCAATATCCTGTTTTATTTATTTATTTACTTACATCTTGTATTACATTAGTTATCTATTGCTATGTAAGAAATTACTCCCAAATTTAGTAGCTTAAAACAACAGATATTTCTTCTACTACACTTCTTATGGGTCAGGAATCCTGCTGTGGCTTGGCTGGCTTCCCTGGCTCAGGGTCTCTTGCAAAGCTCCAATGAGGGTGTCAGTCAGGGCTGCCATCATCTCAAAGCTCAACTGGGATAAGATCTACTTCCAAACTTACTCACTTGGCTGGTGGCAGGCCTCTACCTGGCTGGTGGCAGACAGCAGGTCCTCAGCAGCTGGTGGTAGATGCATCAGCTTCTTGCCAATTGGGCCTTTTCATAGGTCAGCTAATAATATGGCAGCTCATTTCCTTTGGAATGTGTGAGTAAGTGAGAGAATTAGGGTGCCAAGGATAGATGCCAGAGTCTGTGCAACCTAATCTTGGAATTGGCATCCTCTCAACTCTGCCACATCCTCTTTGTAGAAATAAGTCACTAAATCCAGCCCACACTCAGCGTAAGGAAATCACACAGGGCTGTGGATACTGGCAGGTGGGGATTATTGAGGCAATCTTCAGGTCTTTAGCATCAATCTCAGGCATTTTACAGACTTGCTTTGAGTTGGGTATAAATACGCAGGCTTAAAATGAGGGAGACTCATGAAAGTAGTGGTGAATGGAGATGGTTAGCACTACTCTGCACACTGTAGAAGTTTTTAGGCTCTGTTCTGACTTAATTATGGGGCATATGGAACACTGCTATCTATAACCAATTCACCTTGATTCCCAGAGAGTTGAAATAAATCGGAAACATCACTCTCACTTATCAGAAGAAGTTTTCAATAAATTCAAATCGATGGTCCCAATCCCAATTATATCAGCACTGATGTGTTTGTAAACCACCTTAATGTGAAATCGAAATTCTCTGCTAAAACTGTTGCTAAGCTGTACTAGGTAGAGATTTGAAGGACAGTGTGAAAAGTGACAGAAATAAAAAGAAAGAAGATTGAAGAAGGAAAAGATAAGCCACAAACAGGGAGAAAATATTTGCAAAACACACATCTGATAAAATACTTGTATTCAAAATATATAAAGAATTCTTAAAACACAACCATAATAAAATAATAACCCAATTACAAAATGGGCAAAATATCTAAACCCACATCTTGCCAAAGAAGATGTACAGATGGCAAATAAGCTTACGAATTAAGATGCTTGACATCACGTGGCAGGAGGAGACTGCCAATTAAAATAACAACAACATAACCCTGTACACTTATTCCTAAATGGCTAAAATCCAAAACACTAACAACACAAAATGCTAATGAGTGTATGAAGCAAGAGGAACTCTCATTCATTGTTGGTAGGAGTGCAAAATGATATAGCTACTTTAGAAGACAGTCTGGCAGTTTCTTATAAAGCTAAATTTATAAGAATTTATAAAATTCTTTTTATGATTTATAAATTCATATATATTACTTTATATAAATTATTTATAATTTATAAATTATAAATTTATAATTTATATGCTTTTAGGTATTGCCTCAAATGAGTTGAAAACTTATGTCCACACATGAACTTGCACATAAATGTTCATAGAATCTTTTATTCATACTTGCCAAAAATGGGATGCAACCAATTAGAAGCACCTTCAATTAGTGAATAAATAAACTGCTACATCCATACAATGGAGTATTATTCATTGATAAAATTAAATTAGCCATCAAGTTATGAAAAAGAAGGAAACAATTGCATAATGCGAAGTGAAAGAAGCCAATCTGAAAAAGCTACATATTATATGATTCCAAACACATGGAATTCTGGAAAAGGCAAAACTAAAGACAGTAAAAAAGATCAGTGGTGCTAGGGATTTAGGTCAAGGGAGGGAGGGATGAACAAGTGGGCTACAGGGCATCTTTACAACAGTGTAATTATTCTGTATGATACTATAATTGTGGATTCATGACATTAGGGATTTGTCAAAACCTACAGAACTGTCTAACACAGAGTGGATCCTAATGTAAACTATCAACTTTAATTAATAATAACAATTTGGTTCAATAACCAAACTAATGTCAGATATTAACAACAGGGAAAACTGGATGGTAAGGGGGAAGGTGGATATATGGGAACTCTACTTAGTGCACAATTTTTCTGTAAACCTAAAATTACTCTAAAAACTAAAGTGTATTAAGAGCGAGGAAGTGAGCAAGAGTGAGCGAACATGAAAGCACGTGCACAAAGAGAACCCTATGAATTCAGAATGCTTTGTCTTTGGTCCAAAGTCACTCCTTTATGTGCTCATTTCACCAGTCCAAAGTCTCCGTCCTCCATGTGCATTATAGGAGCTAAGCCTTTCCTTTACCAAATAATGCTATGTGTTCTAAAATTCATTCATTCTGCAAGTATTTTTTGAGCACCTATCATTAGTAAGATCTGTTGTAGGGAGCAAGAGATACAGATATCAGCAAAACTCAGAAGGTCCCTCCTTTAAATGGAGTTTACAGCAGAGTGGAGGGCACATATAAAGAAGAAAACAAAAGAATTCAAAATTGCAGGAAGTGATCAGTGCCATAGAGACAAAAAGTAACAGCAAAACATTCTGTTGGGGAGTGAATGCTTCAAAGGGTATTGCTGACAAAAGAACAGAGTTTGGGGACAGGAATATTTCAGCTAAAATATGATTTTTTTTTTAAAAAGAACTAGGTCCAGAGAGATCTAGGTGATGAATAATCCAGGGGAACATGTGCAAAGGGCCTAAGTTGAATGAATTTAGTGTGTCTGACAAACATAAAAGCAGGTATGGCCAGAGGAGAGAAGGAGAGAAGGTTTTCCATTTCTGAAAAACACAGTAATAGCACCTAAAATTAGGATATATTTTTTAAAAAAGAAAATATAACTCTGGACTGCTAAGTATGTAAGAAATATTCTTAGGAGCCAAACATGAGGAGTGAGGATGAATCTAGAATGAGTACTGAACCTGGCAACTTTGCGGATACCTGCCAATCTCTGGTGGGAAAATATTTCCCCTCCTAGAGAAAGGCAAATAGACAATATCTCTTCTTTCTCTGGTTGTTGGAGTTTCAGGGTGAGTCATCTTGCTAGTAGGTTGAGGATGAAGACATTACTGATATTGAAGGACATAACTGAGTCATTGAATCATTCAAGTTTAACAATCCCCTAATTCTGAACTTCTGAATTTCCTCCTATGGTATATAATGAGTGTTCTTCAGTCTGAATTGGAACTTCTGGATCTTATAGTTTAAAGCTTCGCAATTAATACAGTATCCTGTTTTATCTTTTCAGGGCATTATTTTCATCCCTACAATTATAGGAGACAGGAAAGAAAGCCTGGATTTACGAAAGTTTGGCTGGTGTAGTAGATTTAGACACTATAAAATTTATAACCCCCAAACTTGCATGAAAAAGGAGACTTGGCAAGAACCTGCATGGGAAAGAAAGATCATGAGGACATTTGCACCTGGTTATAGGTAGAGGGAAAAATAATCTCCTCTAAGATCATTCTGTCAAAAGTAGTCCTCACATGGGTTTGGAACTCAGCCTTTGTAATCTAAAATCGCCATCCTGAGAATTTAGTAGAAAAGTGATCTTAGGCAACTATGAGAAGCAGATGACTCTAAGAAGCAAACACAAGTTATAAATGAATGAACACACCTTAAATCTTGATGTTAAAGAATTCCCACTGATTCCAAAAAGCATGAGGTGAAAATAAAATTTTACCAAATACATGAGGAAGGAAAACTACCAGGAACATGATTCAGCATGTAAAAACAATAGAGTAAGACAGGCTACATTGGAATTATCAGATGTAGAATATAAAATGAGAGTGTTTAATAAGTTCAAATAAATTACAATGATGATATATAAAATATGACTAAGAAATCAGTGACTACCAAAAATGATCAGTTTTGGGAAAAAACAGAAAGAAACTTTTTGAACTTAGAGTGATTGAAATAAAAGATATAATAAGTAAATTAAATAGGAGCTGAGACATAATAGAGAATCAGTGCATGAGAATACAGATATAAGGAAATTAACCACAATAGAGACAAAAATGGAAGTTTTAAGAGAATAAGAAACATGGAGATAGCATGACATAAATCCAATCAGATTTCTTGAAGAAGATAATAGACATGATTGGGGAGAGGCACTATTAAAAAATATAATGGTTGAGACTTTTTAAGAATTGATGAATAACACATCCAGGAAGTGAAACAAATTCTAAGCAAAGCAAATAAAAAGAAAGAATTCTCTGGACATATCAGAGTGAGATTGCCACAATTTCAAAGTTGAAGAAAAAAAATTAAATAAAAGTTGCCAGGGAAAAATATCAGATAACCTTAAAGGAATGACAGGCTGACAAAAGCGTTTTCAAGATCAATTATGTAAGCAGAAGAAAGTGGAATGATGTCTTCAAGGTGATAGGAGAAAAATAACTGCCAAATTGAATTGCAAAATACAAGTTCGATACACAACATCACTTGTATTACTATATATTTAACCTGCCTGTGCCTCAATTTCTTTGTTTGTAAACCAAGGGTAAAAATGTAATACCACAAATGAGTTATTTAAAAATTGCTTGGAAAAATACCTCATATGTAATAAGAGCTATTTAAATTTGATGAGTAAATAAAGACTATTTATGAAATAGGATATCCCCAAATACTGAATTCTGCATCTCATATATCTAAGTTAAATAGAGGTATTTATTACCTCAGAATAGAAAACATTTCTAGCAATGTAAAAGATACTATAGATTTTTCTGAACATAATGCTACAGTGGGAATCAGGGGACTTGAATTCTGGTCCTGGCTTTGTCCCTCACTTAGTTATAACATGCCATCTCTTATGTGGGCTTCAGGGAGGATTAAATATGATAACATTATATGCCACTATCTACCTCAGAGTATGAAATATAGCTGATCCTCAATAATTCTATGGTTTCATATCTCATTTAATCTTTTCTCTCCTAAATAATATACCAAAGTTGAGCTAGATGGTCTGTAGGACTCCTTTCAATACTAAATCTGACTCTATGTGGTTACTATGATCCAGACATTGCTGATAGATTATGATAAATAATGATAGTAAAAAACACAGGAAGAAAGCTCTATACCTTAGGAATCTACTGTACATTTTTATTAGTCAAGTTTTATTTTGTTTCCCTCAAAAAATGAAACTGAAATAAGTGAAGTTTCTATCTTCAAATAAGATTATAATTTTTGTAGATTTTAATCGCACTGTCATTTCTTAGGATCCTGTAGCATCCTGTAGCTTAAAAGTCCTAAGAGACTAGTTTTTTCTGAAGCATCTGAAAATTCTTTGGGGGGATCATTTCCCTGACTCTTGGAAGAATTATCATAAAATATCAGTATGATTCAACTGGATTCAAGGGTAACTAACATACTCCTTAGACAATATCCAAGCAATATAAAATATGTAACATGAAATTACCCTTCTACTTTATTTTGTATATTCTCATCAAATAATTAATCAAAGAAAGATGAAACTATCACAAATAAATATTTGCTTTTAATAAGCATTATGCCTGGTTTAGATATATGGGTATAAATAGCAAAAGTGACTTCTTTCTGACAGACATGCCAAAATTTATGATTCAAAAGAGTATTAATATTTTAAACAACTCTAGATAGTAAAATTGTAATAATTACTTAGGTAACAAATCATCTGCTTCTAAAACAATTTCATACATTCACTTATATTTTTGAAGACTTGCCATCCACCAAACACCTGGAGAAGTAAATGAGACATACATATTCCCTACTTTCCTTAAGCTTACATTTTAGCAAAGGGACAGAAATTATAAGCAAAAATGTGCATTCAGTTGCTATTGTTAATTCTGCTCTTAAAAAAAACCTGGATGTTTAAATTGTGGTACATTAAATAAAACTGGCAACATTATAAAATGATCTCCCTGTAAGCCCAACATTTGCTTTGGAACATACTCTTCCTAAGTATTAAAAGGGGCCATATGTTTTAGTTGTTAAAGCTGTCAGAATGCAACATACAAGAGATGGATCGGCTTTTAATAAGGAGATTTGTTTAGTTACAAATTTATAGTTCTTCAGAGGAAAGGCAGGTAGCTTTCATCTGAGTTTCTCTGTCACATGGGAAAGTACACAGTGATGACTGCTGGGCTTCTCTCCTGGCTTCTGTGTTCCAATGGCCTTCCCTGGTGTGATTCCTTTCTGCATCTCCAAACGACTGGGTCTGCTCTGAGCACTGAGGTGAGGTATGCTGAACTTCTGAGCTCTCTCCTGACCTCTCTCTTTTAAGCTTCCAGCTAATTAAATTCAACATCACTCTTTGTGGAAGGCACTCCCCTTAGCCGACTGCAGATGTAATTAGCTGTAGATGAATTTCACATGCTGATGATTTAAATCCACAGCAACAGAACAAAGGGGCATCATCACCTGGCCAAATTGATACTTGAACCTAAATATCACACCATAAAATTAATGGAGAGATTTTTAGAACAAAATAGATGAGGAGCAGTTATCTGAAATATTTAATGGTGGAAACAAATATCTAGTAATACGTCTATTCCAGGAGTTAAAACCCTAATTCTAACTGTAGGAAAGATGCCTGTGGCAGACACTGTAGGGGACCTGAAAAAAACAGACTCGTGTCTTTTCTATTTCTTGCTGGGGGTGATTTTATCTGAGTTTAAAGGAGAAAATGACATATACTAGCTGTCATAACACATGGCTCCATCTCAACCAATGATAATTGAGGGGAAGCTGTTTAGTGGGGATTCTGAGAAAGGGTTTCCTCCCTAATGTATAAAGATGCGTTCAATAAAATACCTCTTTCTTCAGTAATGTCTGCCTCTGAAAACTGGACAATTGAGTCACTTTATGACCCTGAGGAGAGATATCACCAATAAGCCAAAGATGAGAGATGGGGATAATAGCCATCATCTAGAACTGTCCTTAAACATCACTAAATCACAGGACTCACCCTGGGAACACCCTGCCTCTAGATACCTTATGAGCAGTCTGTTTTGCCTAAGCCACATTAAGTTGACTTTTCTGTTCCTTAAATACTAATACAATGTGGGTAAACATCAGAACTTCTTTATCTTCTTGTGTATCAAAGTTTCTTTGAACAGCATCATTAGAGTTGCGCAATACACAGCATGCCAACCCAGTAGAAATTGCACTAGTAAATACACCTGCTTTGCCATTCATAGTGAAAAATACACATGGTCTCTGTGCTGGTTTGAAACTATTATGTATTCCAGAAACCATGCTCTTTTACTCCAATCTTCTGGGTACAGACCTATTGTTGGGTTGGACTTTTGGATTATGTTGATTCCATACAACATGAATCTGCCCATTCAAGCTGGATCTTTATCCTTTCCTAGAGCCCTTTATGAGAGAGAACTGAGAGCCAAAACAGAGAGCAGAGAGACTAAACCAAGTGACAGATGTTTGGAGTTACTTGAAGACAGAAAGACAGTTTCACAGCCAAAAGACAATGAATGATCATTGTTTAAGCCGATCCATTATGTGGTATATGCCATGGCAGTCTTGAAACCAAGACAGATACTGTCTTGAAAAATATATTAATTAACTCACTCCAATCTAATATTCAGTAGAAAAGTGCAGATATTACAAAAGCAATGGAAACATTTAAAAATATGTAACAGATCTTTGCAGCTCATTTTAGGAGGCCACTAGAACTAGGAACTAAAAGCAACAAAACCTGGGAGCAAAGGGCCAGCAGATGTTGCCGTGTGACTTCCCAAGTGACAGAGAAACCCTGAATGTGATTGGCCTTTCTTGAGTGAAGGTATCCTCTTGTTGACGCCTTAATTGGACATTTTCATGGTCTTAGAACTGTAAATTTGAAACCTAATGAATCCCCTTTGTAAAAGCCAATCCATTTCTGGTATATTGCATTCTAACAGCATTAGCAAACCGAAACAGTTTCCAATCCAAAATCACTTGGTATAAACAATGCAGATATAAAAATAGCTCCTGCTCCCTCTCTTATTCACAGCTCAGGGCTCTAGTTCAGGGCTTCAATTTTGATTTCAATTATATTGTGGAATTAAGTAGGCTATCGTGTGCTATTGCAAGAATTAATCAGTATTTATAACATTGAAAATCAGATTTTGAACTCAGAGCATTTCCCAAAGATGTAAATAGCCATGAATTTGAAGCATGTGCTGCAAAATCTACCTGTAATGTTAAGACATATATTTGTCATAAAACTATGTATCACTTTCATAGAACACTAATGATTTAGTATGTCTAAGTCAATCTTTAACTTTTTGATGAGTATATGTCTAAAAATATTAACATAACCATATAAAAATGTATGGAGACACAGCTCAATAGGCTGAGCCCTTGATCTTGGGGTTTGCCCCTATGAACCTTATTACTGCAAAGGAGAAGCTAAGCCTACTTATACTTATGCATAAGAATCACCCAGAGAACCTCTTTCGTTGCTCAGATGTGGCCTCTCTCTCTCTAAGCCAATTTGGCATGTGAACTAACTGCCCTCCCCTACCATGTGTGACATGACTTCCAGGGGTGTAAATCTTCCTGGCAATGTGGGACCTGACTTTTGGGGAAGAGCCAGGTCTCAGCATCATGGGATTGAGAAAGTCTTCTTGACCAAAAGGGGGAAGAGAGAAATGAAACAAAATAAATTCTCAGTGGCTGAAAGATTTCAAACAAAGTTGAGAGGTTATCCTGGAGGTTATTCTTATGTATTATATAGATATCCCTTTTTGGTTTATCGTGCATTTGCGTGGCTAGAGGAAAGTGCCTGAAACTGTAGAACTGTACTCCAATAGCCTTGATTCTTGAAGATGATTGTATAACACTTTTACAATGTGACCATGTGATTGTGAAAACCTTGTCTAATGCTCCTTTTATCCAGGGTATGGACAGATGAGTTAAAAAAAAATAAGGATAAAAATAAATAAATAATGGGGGGGATAAAGGATAAAAAAATTTGTCAATGAAAGGGGGGGTAAGGGGTATGGATGTATGAGTTTTTTATTTTTTCTTTTTCTTGAGTGATGCAAATGTTCTAAAAATGATCATGGTGAAGAACATACAACTGTGTGATGAAAAAAGTATGGTGACAAAACACGTATAAGTTATCCAAGTAATTCTGTAGCTTTCATAATTGAAATTTGGCACAATGATGAATAAGATATTGACTATAATTAGAACTACATTTAACTACTTCCTAAAAGGCAGATCATATGATTTCCCTTTCTCAATCTCTGGTGACCTTTCTTGAGTTCCTCATGTCTTCCAAAATGAGGAATACTTACTCTTCTATGTACAGGTTAATCCTGCAAAACAAAATTGTCCCATCTCTCTCATGAATTTCGAGTGCCCCTGTTGACAAAAATTATTGTGGGTATATATTGCCGATACCTTTTAGTACATAATCATCCTAGAAAAGTTTTACAAGAAGTTACATAAAAAGTACAAATGCTTAGGAAAATATTAGTGTAGAGAGGGAAGCTTAAATAGGATAAAGATATTGTGGGGGCTTGAGTTCTATGCTCCAAATTTAAACACATTGTTAGTCTTGATCTGCATTCCTATGGGTGTGAACTCATTGTAAACAGGATCTCTTGAAGATGTTATTTTTAGTTAAGGTGTAACCCAGCTGAGTGAGGTTGGGTTTAAATCCAGATTGCTGGACTTGTTTAAAGCAGACGAAATTCAGACATAGTAAGAGAAAGCCATGGGGAGGAGCTAAAACTGGAAGTCAGTATGCCCAAAAGAGAAAGGAGAAGACATCAAGATGTGATGGGAAAGCCAAGGGAACCAAGAATTACCAGCCAACCTGAATGCTAACAATCCCAGGAGAAAACAAGCCTTCCAGTTTCACAGCCAAAAGACAATGAATGATCATTGTTTAAGCCGATCCATTATGTGGTATATGCCATGGCAGTCTTGAAACCAAGACAGATACTGTCTTGAAAAATATATTAATTTACTCACTCCAATCTAATATTCAGTAGAAAAGTGCAGATATTACAAAAGCAATGGAAACATTTAAAAATATGTAACAGATCTTTGCAGCTCATTTTAGGAAACTTAAAACCAAATACAATTAAGTTAATGGAGACCAAGAAAGACAGACTCTCATTGGATTTCATTAACAAAGATGTTTTTAAAAAAGATTTCATATTATTGTAAGCTTATACATTTAAAAATTATATAACACAATGACATAAATTTATCATATGAAAATTAGATACTGAAATTATTTATTCAATTTGTGGTTAACTTTTGTTTTTACAGTCCTATTTAGATAATATCCCCAGAGCGCTTGACACAATGTCTCTGTATACTCCTGTTTTATAATTATATTCCAACTGGCTTTTTTTTTTTTTTCTTTTTACATGGTCAGGCACTGGGAATTGAACCCGGGTCCTCTGGCATGGCAGGTGAGCATCCTTGCCTGCTGTGCCACCGTGGCCCGCCCTCCAACTGGCTTTTGAAGACTATTTTCTCCAAAATATTTTAATATTCTAGAGAACTGAATGCACCCCTGGACATTTAGTAGCATTTCCAGACAGGAAACATATTTTAATATTTGTCACCACCCCATCCCATGTCATAACAAAAGAATTTATGTTGGCATTACACTTGTAAATAAAGCCCAGCTCCTTTATGAAGATCTTCCTCATTATTTCTACTTCAATAGTTTATGATTTTCCAGGTGTATTATATCCATTTCAATTAAGGTAATTTTCTTCTTTCTCTTATCAATAAAAATTATTTTCATTTGTTAGTACTTATCTTAGCACTCATTTTTACTCTAGCATTCACCTGTATCTGGGCATTTTATGTTTCTCATAAGAATACCTTCTGATTTCCTTATTCTCTTAAATCCAAAGTTATTCACCATAGATAGGTATAAACATCTGACAACCTCATTGTGTCTTTTAGTATGGCTGTGCTAAATCATTTTCATTTTGAATACATTTTAGCATCCTTCATTTATCCTTCATATTAGAGATAGGAGATTATATAATTTTTGAAAGTTATGTGTGTGAGTAGATTATATTATCTATGGGATTTTATTTCCCGATAGTAAAGGAGACACTATAAATTATATTCCCTATTAGAATCTAAAACACCACTGATTGTAAGGCACAATGCCATATTATAATAAGAAATTTACAAAAACACACTGCAATTAAACAATGATACAATGCATTACCATTACTTGCAATCGTAACAAATCATCATTTTTTATGACATTGAGAACATTAGTAACATAGCATTTCTTAAAAGTTTGCTCCACTATTAACACCTAGACTCTCTTCCAGGCACCAGTAAAAATAATGGCACTATCTTGGTCTACCTAGAGGTGTCAATTTAGGACTTTTAGGAACCATGTGGGCAGGTGTTTCAAAATGAATTGAATCTAACAAAAACAGCTATAACAATGCACAACACTCAATTAAAATTGTGACAGTATAGATCACTTTGACTCATTTCATATGCATTTAGGAAATGACAACTGTGACACACTGGTCAACATTGATTGTGAGATGCCATTGATTGTAAAATATATGAGTTCAGATATGTCAAAAAATGAAACAAAGAAATGTGGCATTAAAAAGGAGGGCATTGGAATTGATCTGATTGGAAACCACTGTAATTAAAGGAATTCTTATCTAGCTTTTTCTCCAGTGAAACTTTTGTACTTAAAAGTAACTTGGTCTAGAAAGTTTATGGAAACAACCTGATAGGTTGTAAATCTATGCTTTCCCAATTTTGAACAGATCACTCAATTGGCAACTACGGATATACTTCAAAATGCTGCAAAAGACTGCTAAATCCATGCTTCCATATTCAAAAAATAATTTATTCATGGACTTTTCTGAAAAGCAACTGGGTGTGTCCCAAAATATAAGAAAGCAAGAAAGAAAGGAAAAAAAAAAAACAAAGCAAATCATACCCATGAACTTTTATGTTTTAAAGTAGCTTTGGGGTTTCTAGATTTAATGTCTACAAAATAACCTAGATACTATGAAAATATTTTCTAAGCCCTGAAAAATTTAGAATTCCCTTATTCCCATTATAAAAGAAAATCTATTTTCTGGTCAAACAACATGGTATATAAGGCATTAGAGAGTGCGGTTCCAATACAAAGTCTTTACGCTACTGAAAACTGGTAAAGGCATTTCTACAGCACTCCGGAAAATAGATAGAGGGTTGAAGTAAATGGGCAAATTCCAAATCAAGAAAATGTACCCATAAAAAACAGTAGAAGAAGCTCGTGGTACCTTTATTGGTTCCTCTCAGAACCCTCTCCAGCAAGGTACGGAGTGGCCTTAACTCCCGTTGTGGGTTCCTGTCTCGGGTCTAGGCAGAGCAGAGTAATCCCTACGTGCAGACTTGGATGCTTGCTTGTCAGTGCCACTCTATCAGGTGCCAGCCTGAAAAACTGAACCAGGAAATTTGTCTCTGGCTCACTCTCTCAGAATTTGCCCTGCAGGCAGAAGCAGTAGGCTGCCAGCTAAAGCAGTGTGAGAAACAAGTCATAGCAGCATCCTGGGGAAAGGGCTTACCTGCTTTGAGACATACAATAATGCATCCAAAAGGGGGACGACATCTATTTCATAGGGAGTAGATGGGGTATTCGAATTCCTGTAAATGGGGACATTCCTAAAGACCACAGGCAAGCACAGCCCAGGAGAAGATGCAGGCTCAGAAAAGCCAAATAGGACCTGCACTTTACATTCACTTGGCCTGATCATAATAGAGGGGCTCAACTCTGAAGAAGAGCACCAGCCAAAGCAGACCAGTTAGCAAAGATTAGGAAAGATGTTATTTGCACTGGTTTGTTTGTTTTCGTTTGCTCTTGGCACTCAAAGAAATCTCTTTCACATCATGAGCTGGATACAAATGGAAGGAACAGACAACTCAGGAAATAGATCCCACAGTGTGCAATAAAAGATTACAAGACAAACAGGAAAATCACATGGGAACAGCATATATGATACTATTGAAGTTAAGTTGATATCAAGTCAAACATGATGGTTATAGATTGAATATGTTAAATCAAGCCCCATGGAAAATACATATACAATCTCTGAAACATATATCAGAAAGAAATGAGAACCAACTCAAAATGGTACACTACAAAAAATCAAATATCTGTACAAGTAGGCATTAAACGAAGATATGAGGAACATAAAACGTATGACTTACAAAGAGGAAACAGAAAAATGGCAGAAGAAAGTCCTACATTATCTGTAGAGACTTTAAAAGTAAGTAAATTTAACTTTCCAGTAAAAAACAAAAACAAAAACAGATATGGCAGAATAAATAAATGCATGACCCAACCATATGCTGTTTACAAAAGACTCATCTTAAATTCAAAGATATACGTGGGTTGAAAGTGAAAGGATGAGAAACTATATATCATGCAAGTAGTAACCAAA
Organism: Myrmecophaga tridactyla; assembly: GCA_004026745.1. NCBI lineage: Eukaryota > Metazoa > Chordata > Mammalia > Pilosa > Myrmecophagidae > Myrmecophaga > Myrmecophaga tridactyla. The sequence continues at coordinate 87,516 of PVIY010004411.1, read as the reverse complement.
TAAGAGATGTGGTTACTATACTAATATCAGATATAATAGACTTTCAGTCAAAAGCTGTTATGAGGGGAAAAGAAGGGCACTGTATACTACTAAAAGGATTAATGGGGAAAAACAGTCTCATTAACAAATGGTTCTTGAAAAAGTGGATGTCCATACGCAAAAGAATGAATGTACACCCCTAACTCTTACCATATACAAAATTTAACACAAAATGGATCAAAGACTCATAAGAACTAAATCTGTAAGACTCCTAGAAGAAAACAAAGGGAAGCATCTTTAGGACCATGTGTTAGGCAATGGTTTCATAGACTTTATACCAAAAACATGAGCAATAATGAATAATGAAATAGATAAGTGGGATTTCTTCAAAATTAAAAAAAAAATGTTCATCAAAGACTTCATCAATAAAAGTAAAAAGACAACTATGGATTAGGAGAAAATATTTGGAAAACCACATATCTGATAAAGCTTTAATATTCAAATATGTAAAGATCTCCAATGAATCAACAACAAAAAGGCAAATAGCCCAACTTAAAAATGGGCAAAAGACTTAAACAGACATTTCTCCAAAGAAGATACACAAATGGCCTACATGTGCAAGTAAAGATGCTCTACATGGTGAGCCATCAGCTAAAGCAAATCAGAACCACAGTGAGATACCATTTCACACACCCCAGAATGACTGCTGTTATGGTTACATTCATTGTCAACTTGGCTAAGTTATGGGGACCAGGTGTTTGGTCAAACAAGCACTAGCCTGATTGTTACTGGGGGAATATTTCAAGTGTTTAAATCTTCAGTAAGTTGATTTGCATCTATTGCTGATGATGCACACAATCAACAATGAGAGAAGTCTCATCCAAGGTTGAAGGCCTTAAAAGCAGAACTGATAGTTTCAGCAGTCAGAAGGGAAGAATTTCCACCTTTGCTTCACCCAGGCAACTTCTCCCAGGTACTTCATTGAAAATTTTCATCACAGTTCCCAGCTTGCGGCCTGCCCTCTGGAATTCAGACTTGCCCATCCCACAGTCATGTGAGCCAATTCTTACAATAAATCTCATAATTTTACATATCTATATCTATATTTATTTTTCCTATACCTATATCTTTCCCCTGTCAGTTTTGTTTCCCTGGAGAACTCTAATTTATGGCTACTACTAATAAAATGTAAAATATCACATGCTGGAGAGGATGTGGAGAAATAGGCCATATATGGTCTGGCAATTCTACTTTTAGGTACATGCCAAAAGATAGTAGGGACTCAAACAGATATTTGTACACTTATGATCACAGTCGCATTATGCACAGTTGCCAACATATGAAATGGCCCAAATGTCCTTCAACAGACGAATGAATAAACAAAATGTGATATATGCATGCAATGGAATATTATTCAGCCGTAAAAAAGGAACAAAGTTCTGACACATGTGATGATATGGAGAACCTCGAGGACATCATGTTGAATAATGCCACACAAAACACAAATATTGTATGATCTCATTTATATGAAACAATGAGAAAAAACATATCCATAGAGTCAGAAAGTAGAGTACAGGTTACCAGGGGCAGGGATAGGAGTGGGGAATAGGGGGTTAATGCTTAGTTGGTACAGAACTCTGTTGGGGTAATGGAAAATTTTGGTAATAGATGGTATTGGTAGTAGCACATTGTGACCATAATTAACACCACTGAATTATATATTTAAATGTGACTAAACAGGAAATTTTAGGCTGTACATATGTTACTAGAATAAAAACTTGAAAACAACAACAACAACAATATAGGGCTGTATCATACAAACAGGGAACCCTAATATCAACTATGGATTCTAGTTAATAGTATAAATATAATAACATTGTTTCATCAATTGTAACAAAGACACCACACTAATGCTAAGTGTTAATTGTAGGGAAAATTGTGCAGGTAAGGGGAATATTTGGGGGCTCTGTAATTCCTGCATGATTTTTCTGTAAACCATGAGTCTCTAATAAAAAGTTAATTAATTAAAAAAAGAAAATCTGATGAAGGCAGAGATAAATTGGTCACTTGAATCTAGGCTACCTGAGGAAGACCAATACTAAGCCATGAATACGTAAAATATATTTATTTCTTCCTCCTCTGCTATAACTCCTGAAGTATACATTATCGGTTCCTATAAGGAACATCTTGTCAATTCATATCATCATTACAAAAAATTAGACAAAATAGTTACATACATAGGAAAACAAAAGTGCAAATTACTCCTAAACCAAATGCCTAAATGCAAACACAGTAAACCAAATTTTCTGATGAAATTTTTAGAGTAATATCTACATTAAAAAAAATAGAACGCTTATCTCATTTAACTATATAGCATGTTTATAAACAGCACCATCCCTAGAGAACGTCTAAGTTTGTATATTTATATTGTTTCTTATTTTCCTGTTATAATGAATTTTTTTATAAATATTTCTGTATATTTATCCAATTATTTCTTCAAGACAAATTTCCAAAATGATAAACCCTTCCTCCCCTCCCAGGGGTTTATATATAGTGCCAATGTTATATATAAAATTGAAGAAATATATTGCAAAAGACAAGATTGAAGAAGCATAAATACTGCAGAAGTGAGTAAAAGAAGATGAAGGTCTAACAAGAACAGTCAAGAGAACTAACTGAAAATCTTATAGTGATGGCCTAAATCAGTTTAGTACATGGCCAAATATAAAATAATCAGTGCTGTTTTAGCAAATATATTCAGTTAGAATATACAATGGATAAGAGATTACATTCAAAATAATAATAAAGATTTCAATACTTTGATCCCCCATATCTGTGAAGTTCATTCCTATATGAAGAAGATAATCAAGTTCTACCAAAGATATGAAAAACACTTTCAAAAATGATGCAAACAATAATAGGGTGGTATAAGGCATATGGGTTTTTTCTTTTGGAGCAATAAGAATATTCTCAAATCGATTCTGACAGTGAATGCACAACTCTGGAATTATTCTTAGAGCCACTGATTGTACACTTTGGATGGATTGTATGGTGTGTAAATAAAACTGTAAAAAAATGATATCATAGAACAAAAATTCTTCAATGGGAGAACTAAATATTAGGAATGTATTAGGATTACACATTGATTGTCAGGCCACTACTGTCATTAGCATAAAAATGAAACGAAAAAAGGTAGAATAATACATTTGGAAGAATGGAAATTGAGAAGATCCAGGAAGTATTAAAAAAAGATTAATAAATGGAAAAAGTGGGAGAGAATGAAATTGTCCCTATAAATTACTAAAATTGGGTATAATTGATTTAATAGACAAATATCTATTGAGTCCCCAAGTGCTAGACCCTGTTCTAGGCAGTCATCATATGGTTATGAACAAAAAACAATCTACAGCTTCATGGTGCTTCCCATCTAGTGATAACCGAAACAATAAGCTAATTCTGTTAGAACAGAGAGAGGAAGGAACAGAGCAGAAAGTCCAGGCACAAACCCACATATATAGAGATATGGGTTTGTGATAATCCATGATAATCAAATGTTTCCTATTTCCCAAGCCTTCCTCCACCCTCCTGAGGAACTGAGCTCACTCTAGTTCCCAATTGCGCATTATCCACAGATTAAAAAAACAGCAATATCGACAATGGCAATCAAAAAAATCATCTGTTTTTTATCATGATAGACTTATTATTTGCATTCATGGATTGCCTGTGTGTTAGAGGTGGTTTTAACTCTATTCTCATCCAAGTACCCCAGATAATTGAGAATTAACCAATACTACAAATAAGTTTATGTTTCACTAATTAAGGCTGCTGATTCAGTCTTCAATTCTGGGCTCAAGACTGTTCACTTAAACTTATCTTGTTCAGGGGGCTTCCGGTCATCAAGATAGCAGGGAGATCCACTCCAGGGCTTGGCACATCAATGTCCCTCAACAGAAGTGTTAAGCAGCAAACACGAGCTAGCAGCACCATCTTTCTCAAAGTTCCAGAATATAGTTAAAGGGCTGCAGTAATAGGTCAAGAACCAAATCAAGAAAAAGGTAACTTAAAAATAACAAGAAGAGTTAGAAGTAAAACCCTAAAATTGTGGAACTGTAACCCGTACCAAACTCTGAAATCTGTTCTACAACTAATCGTTGTGATGTGCTTTAACATTTATTGCTTCTTTGTTTATATGTTATTTTTCACAAAAAAGAAAAAAAAAGTTGATTGTGATGATAAATGTATATAATGATATTGTGAACCACTGAGTATACACTTTGGATGATTCCATGGTATGTGAATATATAATATATATCAATAAAAAATAAATAATTTTTTTTAAAAAGTATCAAAGGAGAAGGTAGAGTTATAAAAGAGAAGGCAGGATTTAACAAATGAGTATGATTGCTGACTCATCATATTGATGTTTCTTTTAGTCTCCAGTGTTTTGGAGCAGCCAGGTGGAAAACCTAAGATTGTGGAACTGTAACCCAGACTAAACTCTAAAATCTGTTCTATAACTAACTGCTGTGGTATGATTTGAAATTTACTGATTTTTTTGTATATATGTTATTTTTCACAATAAATTTTTTTTTTAAATGGTAAGATCTCACGGATGCTCTTGCTGGCCCCACCTCTTCACCTCACTGGTTTAATGAGGGGCCAACCTGTGCTCACAGCACACATCTTTGGTGCTGGCTCCAGAGAGAGCAGAGGAACCCTCGTGCACATATGGGGGCATGCATGTCTGTGCCAATCAGCCTGAAGATCTGCATCAGGACACTCATTACAGGTTCATCATCCCAGTACTTGCCCTGCATGTAGACGCTACTCACAGAGCTTTCCTACAGAATGCCATAGAAGGGCAGTCAAATCGCAGCTGCCTGGGGCAAGGGTTGGCTGCAATGGGAAGTACAACACAAGACTGTGAGGTGACACTCTTTCCCTAGGGAAAAGGGGACATGCATATCTGTGCAAATAGGGAATTCCTAAGGCCACACCAGCATGTCCAAGACAAGATGAATGTGCAAAAATGACATGGGAGGATCCTAAGCTTTCTGCCATAGGCTTTTGCCTACAGAAATGGTCAAAAGACTTGAAGAGACATTTCTCCAAAGAAGATATACAGATGGCCAATAAGCATGTGAAAAGATGCTCATAATTAGCCATTAGGGAAATGAAAAGCAAAACCACAAGATAATATCTCACACTCACCAGGATTGTTATTTTTAATAATGGAAAATAACAAGTGCTGGTGAGGACATGGAGAAGTAGGAATCTTAGTATATCATTGGTAGAAATGTAAAATGGTGAAGGTAATGTGGAAAGCAGTTTAGCAGTTCCTCAGAAATGTAAACATAGAACTACCATATATTGTGGCAATCCCACTTCTAGGGATATACCAAAATAATGGAAAACAGGGACTTGGACAGAATTTTTACACCAATGCACCTAATAGCAATACTCACAATAGCCACAATAGCCACCATTATCACAGATTAATCGATTTAAAAAAGTGGTATATATATACGCAATAGAATATTATTCAGCTCTAAAACACAAGGAAGTTCAGATATATGCTACTACATGGAGGAGCTGTGAAGACACCATATTGAATGAAACGTTAGACACAAAGGGGAAGGTATTGTATGATTCCACCTATATTAAATAGCTAGAATATGTAAATTCATAGAGAATGGGGAGTTAATGCAAAATAGGTGCAGAGTTTCTGTTTTTTGTTAAAGGAGAAATTCTGTAATGAATATTGGTCAAGGGGACACAGAATTATGAGTGTAATTAAGCTCACTAAATTGTATGCTGGGAGTGGTTGAGATGGGAAAGTTCACATTGAATATATGTTTGCACAATTAAAAAAGAGAGAGAGGATGTGCATGGGTGGTTCAGTGGTAGAATGCTCGCCTACCATAGGGAGACCCGGGTTCGATTTCCAGACCATGTACACCCAAAAATTAAAAAATTAAAAGAGAGAGAGAGAATAATGAGACAGTAATATATAAAGTCAATACAAGCTCCAGACTGGATCTAATAATGAAAGAAAAAAATGGGGCATTTTGTAGACTAAGTTTTATACCAATGTTAAATTTCTTGACCTTGATAAATGCATTTAAGGTCATTACATGAGGGAATATCTTTGTTCTTAGGAAATGTACATAGAATTATTTTGGGTTCAAGGCACATGATGTATACAACCTACTCTCAAATGTACAGAAAATAGATAAATGGATGGATGGTTGGATGGATGGATGGGAGGGAGAGAGGGAGGGAAAGGGAAGGGAAGGAAGGGCAAATGTGGCAAAACATTAAAAGTTGTTGGATCTGAGTATCTGGGTATAGTTATGTTGGAGTTCTCTGTATGGGGTTTGTACTATTTTTGCAACTATCCTGTAAGTTTGAAATCATTTCAAAACAAAATGCTCAAAATTATTTTATTCAAATCTAGTAAATATCAATAAATCTTTATTCACTTCCTACCATTTACACCTGTCTGTTCCCTGAAAAATTCAACATTTCAGAAAAAATACAGATGCTTTTTCGGTAGCCTATTAATAACGGACCATTAGATCTTTTCAGGCTCCTAAAGCATACCATTAAAACTCCAATGTCCCATCAATTATAGACAGTGATTTTTATGAGTTTCAGTGTAATTTACTCTGTGGGTGCTTAAGATTTAAAATGGAAGTCATAAAGCATATCTTCATCTGAATGAAGTCATTTTATCACAATATATCATCCAAAACTAATTATTCAAAAACAAGAAGAACTAAAACATTCAAAATTATCAAATGTCCAACTTCCAAACAATTTGATACATCTTGATATAAAATATTATAGGATGAATAAAATATTAATGAACAGCATAGAATTGATTCTGGGAGTTAGAATTAATCGTTTCTACTATCATGCGATCCCCAAATTAAGAACTTCCTTCTTCCACAATTGAACTTATGGTAAATGTAGAGAATGCATATTTTTGTTTCTAGGTTGACAAATTATGGTTTTCAAGGCAGGCTAGATTAAATGATGGCAATGTTCTTTGCAAAACACTTATTATACATATTATATTTGTTGATGCACTTGAATTATAAATGTCATATTAAATTTACAGAACCAGAAAAACACATTTGATTTACTCAATAAGCACTAAATTCATCTTCTTATGGTTCTTATACATTTCAAGAGGAACTTCAAAGTAATATTCATTGAATAAGGACTGTGTTCTAGGCACTGTACTAGGTATTTACATTTACATTATGGATTCTTTTCCTTAAAAAAGTCCATAAAAGGAGATTCTTCCATGCAGCTGTAAGTAGCTATGGCTCATTCTTTTACATTGATACATATACACACACTAAAATTTACTTATCCAATCTACTTTGATGGATAATATAGCTTTTTCCAATTAGGGGCTGTGGTAATTAGATTTAATTGTCAGCTTGGCCAGGTGAAGGTGCCTAGATCCATTGCTGTGGACATGAGCCAGTGGCGGGTGAACCTCATCTGTTGCTGATTACATCTGCAGTTGGCTAGGAGGTGTGCCTGCTGCAATGAATGAATTGCCTTGTGCTTAAATGAGAGAGCGCAACATAGCACAGTCCAAGCAACTCAGCATACTTTATCTCAGCACTCACAGCTCAGCCCAGGCCTTTGGAGATGCAGAAAGAAATCACCCCGGGGAAAGTTGTTGGAACCCAGAGGCCTGGAGAGAAGGCCAGCAGAGACCATCCTGTGCCTTCCCACATAAGAAAGAACCTCAGTTGAAAGTTAGCTGCCTTTCCTCTGAAGAACTAATGAAATAAATCCCCTTTTATTAAAAGCCAATCCATCTCTGATGTGCTAGCAAACCAGAACAGGAGCTTGCATAATAATGTTGCTATGAATAGTCTTGCATATGTCTCTTTGCACGTATCCGTGAAGATACAGGAGTGAAATTACTAGGTCATATAAAACAGACGTATTCTGTTTTAGTATATAATGGCAAACAACTGTCTAAAATATCTATACTATTTTACATTTCTACCAGCAGCATGTGCAAGTTTGCACTGTCAGTTGAATAGGACTAGGGGAATAAAAGGTAATAAACATGTATTGTCAACTTCTATGCCTTTACCTCTAGTAGAGATTTTATAATTTACCCAAAATTACAAAACTTTATGAGGTTTCAAAAAATAAGCTTTCTAGTTAAGACTTGTCTGTATTTTTACACTGTGTCTTGTTTTGTTTCCTGTGATCAAGTTTTTCATACTCTCTGCATACCATACCTTTCACATATTCCAAAAAGGTTGTTTTTGTTTTATGGTTTCCGTGCTTCTCCTTCAATGAAGTTTAATTCAGTGAAGTAAAAATAGGTGAACACATCATTGAACTCCCAGTACTTCACATGCAGCCACATTCCACATTTCAGTGAGCGCCATAGAATGAGGCAACAGTAAAATAATCTATAAAGATGTCAAGTATAGTGGTGAAGAATCCAAGGGTGCAATTAGACTCAGGTCTCTTGGCTGCTTAGTCTTCCTTTCTTCTGTATCTATGGACCTTCTCCAAACTTGGGTGACTATACACTAGGGCTAGTCAGAAGGAAGATAGGCAAGAACAAATGCACATGGCCAGAGATAAATCTATTGCCACTCCTAGGGAAGCACTCCTACACTAATGGTATATATATAGAGATCCATCTTTATATAAGCAGGACAGTATGCTAGAAAGATATAACTAATCCCCTAACTTTCCTTCCTTCTCCCTCTTTCCCTTTCTATATCTTCCCTCCTGTGCTTGAGGAGGCAGCCCTGGAAGACTATCATTTAGACCTTATTTTAAGTAACAGAAAATACAATATAAAAGGGCGAAACAATAAATGGGAATTTTGAATTCACATACTAACTGCTTAGATCCCACCCTTCCAGTGGAATTTCTTCTAGTATTGATCAAATCTTTAGTTGTTTTTTTTCTCCCCCATGGGCCAGGCACCAGGAATCAAACCCCAGTTTCCAACATGGCAGGTAAGAATTCTGCCACTGAGCCACCATCACATCCCCCAAGGCTTTAGTTTTATATCTCTGTGATGCTCTTAGTTCTTCCTGCTTCTGGTTGAAAACTTTATCATCATGGTATCATGGCTGACTTCCTTTGTGGTGGAAAAAATGGCTTTAGTTGTCCTAGGTTTCTCACCACACTATACAAAGGAGAGAGCAGCTCTCAGATTCCCAGCCATAGGCCTTCCATTCAGGACCATTGGGCCATGCCTGAGCTATGGCCTAGAGAATGACATGGATTAATTGGCTTAGCTTGATTTGCTAGAATTGACCAATTTGGTGTGACTAAAGGGAGAGATTTGTCTAATTGGTTTAGATAAATCATGGACTACTCCAAAAATGTGGTTGAGGTTAATCACTCCCAAACTTCACAATACCCATAAAGAAGAAAAAGCAGTATAGATGTTGGGGAGAAAATGACAGTGTCCACTACAATATCCCTCATTGTTCCTTCTAGATTGAATAGTTAACATTAAACGTAAATGTGTGTGAACAGGTACATGTGTTTATTTCTCTGAGGAGAGGTGCCTACAGCTATCTTTAGATTACTGCAGGTATTTACATCCTTAACATAGTTAATAGTTACTACTTTATGGCCTGTGTAGGTTTCTCAGTACCTGAAAAACCATTATTAATGTCTCATAAGTTAGGTAGAAATTCATGTATCCTTAAGATGACTGAGTTAGTTTATTTTCATAAATTGTCATCTATTTCAATGACAAAGGAATGGTGGATGCTGTGTGAAACCGTGGCAGAGTCATAGGGGAATTTAACTTAAATCTGGCATGAGCTCTTTGATGTTGCCCTTTTAATTGCTTCATATTTCCTCTCATTTCACTGATACAAGTACAGCAGATGTGTGAAGGTACAAATCTACCTTATCTCATCCCTAAGAGATCCCTAAGGAAAAGTAGAAAGCAAGTCTCATAAGAGCAAACAAGTCTCTTCTGCCTGACTTTAAAAAAAAAAAAGAAAAGGTACCAATTTGAAAAGAAGAGAACAGAGTGTTGTAGGCAGAATGCTCATTTGACAACTACAATAGGTTGTTCCTCAACAGGTTTTGCCAGTTAAAAAACAAGTTAGTGCAACTGTCACAGGAGTACCTTTTGTTGCTAAATACTTATTACCCAAGACTGCTGTTGCTTTCCCTGAATAACTTTCCTTGCAGCCCTAGGATGATCTGATCCTGGATTAATGGGGGATTTAGGCAAGTTGCTGGACCATTTCTCATCTTAGATTCAAACTTCAGGTAACTAATATAGATGAGTGGCCAATCCAGACCCAGTGGAGGGCTTCAATCTATATAGGCAAAGTGAGAAATGGCTCCAGAAGTAATCATAATGCTTAAAATCCTGACTTGCACAGATAATTTATTAATCTGAATTAAAACTTTTTTCTAAAAAGTTCGGAGAATTCAGCTAGGTATATAAAGCAGTCCAATCCTTGTCAATGATCCCCAAGCAATTGTTTCAAGTAAAAAATGTGATAAATCTGTGTTCTAATTTGCTACCTGCCGGAATGCAACACACCAGAGACAGATTGGCTTTTAATAAAAGGGGATTTATTTTGTTAGTTCTTCAGAGGAAAGGCAGCTAACTTTCAACTGAGATTCTTTCTTACATGGGAAGGCTCAGGGTAATCTCTGCCTGCCTTCTCTCCAGGCCTCTGGGTTCCAACAACTTTCCCCAGGGTGATTCCTTTCTGCATCTCCAAAGGCCTGGGCTGAGCTGCAAGTGCTGAGATGAGGTATGCTGAGCTGCTTGGGCTGTGCTGTGTTGCAATCTCTCATTTAAGCATCAGCCAATTAAGCCAAACATCACTCACTGCAGCAGGCATGCCTCCTAGCCAACTGCAGATGTCATCAGCAACAGATGAGGTTCACGTATTATTGGCTCATGTCCACAGCAACAGAACTAGGCACCGTCACCTGGCCAAGTTGACAACTGAATCTATCACAATATGCCATATAAATATTGTCATTTTCATTCTTTTTTTCTTCTTTAGTAATTAGAAATGATATTAATTTCTTTCCCTCAAAATCCAAAGTTATGTGTAGATTTATTATACCATGTGCAATAAGGAAATAGGCTCATTAAAAGCCCATACACCTTTGCATCAAAAATCTGAATGGAAACTTTAAAGGACAAGTAACTAGGATTAATTAATCTAAAAATGATGTTCTGGCTGCTATGACATATTCTTCAGGACTTGCTCCCTATCTAGATTCTCCCTTCATCCTTCTTTTATGTAGACCTGGGAAAGAATTGTTCCTTACTTTTCTATATCCATATTCTCAGAGTGAAGCACTTTTATTTTCCCCAGGGTCACTTTTTCTCTTGTTAATAACAGTACTTATTCCATTATTGTGTCTATTTAAGCTCTGCCCAAGTGTATTCATCAAGTGTATTCCTTGGACCCAAGGAATATTAGTAGGTTTGAAATAATGTGTTTAATGAGTAAATACTTATTATGTGCTATAAATTATGTTTGTATGCATAGCCCAATTAGATCTAGCACCTGCTTTCATGAAGCTGATTTCTAGGGACTACTTAAAAACAAAAAGTACTCACAGCCAAATAATTGAGGGAAATGTTGGATTTTATAAAAATTAAAAATTCAGTAGTGTAGTATTTCTCAGGCTATTTAATGTGTACTGTGTTAATTTCACAGTGTTGACTACTTCACAAACTTACATAACCACAGAATTATTTTTTATTAGGAGGGGTTATTTCTAGAGAGTACTCTATGAGAACATATTTTGAACAATGCTTTTTTCTTAGTTTGCAAAACATTATTGCTTTGATTCATTTCCTACCTCGGGTGAACATTCGTTCTCAGTCTCCTTCATGAATCCTCCCTTCTCTTTTTGCTTTCTATTTGTGATAACCAGTTTCACCCTCTTGTTATAGACACTCTTCTCTGCAGTCTTCTAAGAGCCTGATTTTTCAAACGCATATTTTAAAATAATTTTAGACTTACAAAAAAGATGCAAGAATATGAGGAAGAATTCCTATATACACTTCATGCATCTTTGCTGAGGTTAATATCCTGCACAACCACAGCATGAACATCAAAAGCAAGAAATTAACATTGCAAGAAATTAACATTTTTTTTTTTAACTAATGTCCTTTGTTCTAGGATCCAATCCAGAATCCTGCGTTGCATTTAATTGTCATGTTTTCTTTGTCCACTCTAATCTGTAAGACCTCAATTTGGGGTTGTCCGATGTGTTCTTATGATTCGATTGAGGTTTGCATTTTTGGCCTGAATAACACAGAAGTGAAGTGCCCTTCTCAATGAAGCATATCAGGAATCACACGATCAGCTGGCTAATATGGTATCTGCCAGGTTTCTCCACTGTAGGATTATTTTTTCCCAATGCAATTAATAAATATCCTAGAGAATATCTTTTAGAGCATGCAAATTTATTTCACCATTAACTTTGTGTCCACTAATTTTAATATCCAGTGGTGATTTTGTTGCAAGCAAAAAATGGTGATTTTCAGGCTTGCTGTGGAGCCCTTTCTACATGTCCCTAGCCTTTCTCAAGGATTTTCTTAACTCTCTGATACCACTAGTTTGTTCTAGGCTCAATTTTTATGTTCTCTGCCCCAGCCCTGGACTCACCCACTTCTCCTAGGTGTTCCTTGTATTGGAGAGTGGTAATTCTGAAAGCAATATTGATACAGTAGGTGTGCTCACTGCTATTGGTGTGCCATTGTTCCTAAGCCTTTTCAATAGACAGAACTTGGAAATAGATGTATGCACATTAATCCATGTATACACACACACATCTACAGTTATTCTGTCAATATGTGTGCATATATTTTGTCATGTATATATTTTCAAAACAAGTTCATACTGATACACCAGTTCCAATCCAATATTACATGGTTCATTCTAGCCTTCCCCCTGTACATTTAACTTCTTTCTTTGACACTGAGAAACATGGCTCTTGTTACCTACAGTATATTTACTAATTTATTCACCCCAAATATACATATAAAGTAGCTTAAGAATTGCTAACATGATTTCATAGCAAAGAAACTTACTAGAGTTCAGAATTTTATATAGCTCTTTTTGTTTTTAGCCTTATAGGACCTAGTCAAAATAGTGTTTTCCAAAATAACTGATTAGTTCTCTTCTGTACAGTTTAGTGTGGGTTATGGTATTTATTTATAACAGATGTCCTTTGTAGTTACCCCCTCCCCTGTTCTACTCTTCAACTACTGATTTGATTTCCAACTGTAATTTTGCCTTTTCCAGAATGTCTTTTGAATTGAATCACACAATATGAGACCCTTGGGCTCTGGCTTCTCTCACTTAGCAAAAGCATTTAAGGCTCATCGACGTTGCTTCATGAATCAATACTTTGTTTCACTTTATTTCTGAGTAGTACTCAATTGTATGGAGTTACAACAATTTTTAAAAATCCATTTACCAATTGAAAGTCACCCAAGTACTTTCCAGTGTTTGGCCATTATGAATAAACATTTACGTACATATTTTTGTGTGAGAATGTCATTTCTCTTGGGTAATGCCCAGAAGTCAAATTGCTGGGCCATGTGGTAGGTATCTGTTTAATATTATAAAAAACTACTAATCACTTTACTATAGGATCTGAATTGAATTTCCAACAGCAATGAGTTCTAGTTGCTCAGCATCCTTGATAGCACTTGGTAGTTTTATTTTTGTTTGCTTGTTTAGCTAGCCTAATAGTTTTGCTGTAGCCTTTTCTCGTGGTTTGAATTTGCATTTTCTTAAGGACTAATGATGCTGAGTATCTTCTCATGTGTTTATTTATCATCCATATATCTTATTTAGTGAACTGTCTGTTTGGATTTCATCCCCATTTTTACTGCTGTTAGTTTTCTTAACCTGTGATTTGAGAGGTCTTCATATATTCTGGGTACAAGCCCTGTGTCAGAAATGTGATTTGCAAATATCAGTCTATAGCTTGTCTTTTCATTCTCTTTTGTTGTATATTTCAAACAGCAGAAGCTTTTACATTTTAAGAGTCTAATTTATCAACTTGTTTCTTTTACGAATTTTGCTTTTGTCTTTCTCCTACTTTTTGTTTCCAGATGTTTTTTGAGATTTAGATTTTTACATTTAATTCCATGATCCATTTTCAATTGAACCTGCATGATAGGACTTTTTTTTTTTGCATCTATATACCCAGTTTTCCCAGCACCATTTGTTGAAAAACTATGTTCCCTCCATTAAATTGCCTCTGTACCTTGTAACCAGTCAGTTGGCAAAATTTGTGTGGGTCTATTAGGACCTTCTTTTCTGTTTTATGGATCTATATATTATTTCAGCAATACCATGCTGTCTTGATTATAGTATACCTTGAAATCAATCAGATTTATAGTATGTGAGTGTATAGTATATCTTAAAATTAGGTAGAGTTATTTCTTCCACTATGTTATTCCTTTTCAAAAATTTTTGGAATGTCTAGTTCCTTTCCCCTTCCGCTTTTATAATAGAGTTTGTTAAGTTCTATTTTTTTTAAAAAAAACTTATTTTGGATTTTAATTGGTAATGCATTGACCGTACAAGTAATTCAGGGGAGAACTCCCATTTTACCAATATCTTCCAATCAATGCAATTGGTATATTAAGTTTTCCTAGATTTCCTACATCATTGTTTTGTACTTCTCAGCATACAGATTATGCATTTTTTTAGGTTTATCCCTAAATATTTCCTTTTTGATGCTATTACAAATGATATTTTTAAATTTTCAAATTCCAATTGTGCACAATTTTGTATTTTAGAAATACAAAAACAGTGGATTTTTGTGTATTGGCCTTGTATTCTGTGACCTTGCTAAATTTACATATTAGTTCTAGAATAATTTTTCATAGATTAATTGGAATATTCTATGTAGACAATCACATTGTCTGCAACTATAGACAGTTTTCTTTTTTTCTTTCCAATCTTTAAGTCTTTATTCCTTTGCTTTGTCTTATTGCACTAAGACTACTAATATAATGTTGAATAGGGATGAATCTTAGGAGACAAGCATACAGTTTTTCACCTTTAAGCATTATGTAAGCTGTAAATTGTTTGAAGAAGCCCTTATCAGGATAAAGAAGCTTTCTTCTATCCCAACCATGCTGAGAATTTTAGAGTTTTATAAATAGATATTAAAGTTTACCTTTTCAAATAGCATTCTGCCTCTATTGTGATGATAATAGAGTTTTCTTCTTTAGCCTATTTAATGTTGTGAATGACATTGATTTATTTCCAAATGTTGAATCAGTTTTGCATTCCTGGAGTGATCCTGACTTGGTTGTGATGTATTTATTATTCTTTCTATCTACTACTGGATTTGATTGCTAATATTTTGTTGAGAACATTTACATCTTTATTCATGAAGGATTTTGGTTTGTATTTTTCTTTTAGGTATCTTAGCCTGATTTTGGTATTAGAGTAATGTTGGACTCAAAATGAAGTAAGTGTTCTGTCCTAGTGTTTTCTAGAAAATGTTGAATAAAAATAGTATTATTTCTCCCTTAAATGTTTGATAGAATTCACAAGTGAAATCCATTGTTACTGGAGTTTTCTTTGTTGGAAGAATTTTAACTATGAATTCAATTTCTTTAATGGACGTAGAAATGTTCTGGTTATCTATTTCTTATGTTTTGTAGTTAAGTGTTAGAAGAAATTGGTCTATTTAATCTAAGCTGTTGAATTTATATGTATATTGTTATTTATATTATGTTTTTAATGCATATGAGGTCTATAGTAATATTCTCTTATTCCTGAAGTTGTTAATTTGTGACCTTTTCTTTTTGGCATGTATAACTAGAAGTTTATCAATTTTATTGATCATTTCTAATAACCAGCTTTTGGTTTCATTGATTTTCTCTACTATTTTTGCTTTCAATTTTATTGATTTCTGCTGGAATCTCTATTATTTGTTTCCTGCTCTATATCTTGGTGATTATGTTTCTCTCTTTCTATTTTCTTATGTTAGGGACATAGATATTGACTTAAGAACTTTTTTCTTTTCCAACATAAACATTTAATTATATACATTTGCTGTTACTTCATAAAAATTTTGATATCTTATATTTTCATTTTCATTGCATTTTTCTAATTACTAACCTTTTGCCCATTTTTCAATAGGGTTGTTTGGCATTTTGTTGTTGAGTTGTAGGAGTTCTTTATGCAGTTTGGGTGTTAAACCCTTATGGGATATGTAGTTTCCAAGTATTTTCTTCTATTTTGTAGAGTGTCTTTTGCTTTCATGATAAAATCCTTTGATTCACAAAAATTTTTAACTTTGATGAAGTTCCATTTATCTAATTTCTCTTTTATTGCTCATGCTTTTGAGCAATCTAAAAAACCCCTGCCTAACACAAAATCATGACAGTGTCTTCCTTTGTCTTCTTCTAGCAGTTTTATAGTCTTGGTGCCTGTATTTTGGTCTTTGATCCATTTTTACTTAATTTCTATACATAGTATGAGGTAGGGGTCCAAATTCATTCTTTTGCTTATGAGTATCTGGTTTTCCTAGCATCATTTGTTGAGGAGACTATTCTTTCCCCATTGTTTATTTTTTTTCATTCTTTATTTTAATTGTATTTTCCATTGTATTTTCTGTTATTTCCTTCCTTTTGCTCACTTTGGGATTAGTTTGTTGTTTTTTCCTAGATCTTCCAGTTATGAGGTTAGGTCTTTGATTTCAGCTCTTCTTTTTTTAATGTAAGCATTTAGATCTATACATTTTCCTCTCAGATCTGTCTTTGCTATACACTTTAAGTTTTCGTATGTTGTGTTTTCATTTTTATTTGTCTTAAAATAAGTCCTAATTTCCCTTCTGTCTCTTCATTGACCAATTGATTAAGAGTGTGTGGTTTGCTTCTTGATCAAAAGGGGCAAGAGTGAAATGAGACAAAGTGTCGATGGCTGGGAGATTCCAAACAGAGTTGAGAGGTTATCCTGGAGGTTATTCTTACGCATTAAGTAGATATCACCTTGTTAGTCAAGATGTAATGGAGAGGCTGGAGGGAACTGCCTGAAAATGTAGAGCTGTGTTCCAGTAGCCATATTTCTTGATGATGATTGTACAATGATACAGCTTTCACAATGTGACTGTGTGATTGTGAAAACCTTGTATCTGATGCTCCATTTATCTACCTTGTCAACAGACGAGTAGAACATACGGAATAAAAATAAATAATAGGGTAACAAACGTTAAAACAAACAAAAATAATTTTTTTAAAAGAATGCATGGTTTAATTTCCACATTTGTGTGAATTTTCCAGTTCTCCCTCTGTTATTTCTAGCTCACTGTAGTCAGAGAAGATACATTGCATGATTCCAATATACTTAAAATTTTCGAGGTCTGTTTTGTGAACGAACATATGGCCTATCCTAGAGAATGACCCATGTGCACTTCTTCTGTTGGGTGAAGTGTTCTTATGTCTGTAATGTTGAGATGGTTTATAATATTCTTCAAGTCATCTATTTACTGAGCTTCTGCATAAATGTTACAGAAGACTTCAATAGTTTTTGCAACAGTCGGTTCCTATTTTTAATGTAGAATCATCTATTTCTTCCTTCAAATCTGTCAATATTTACTTCATATATTTTGGGACTCTTTTATTAGGTGTACATATGTTTATAAATGTTATGTCTTCCTGTTAAATTGACCTCTTCACTATTATATAGTGACCTTGCTTGTCCCTCTGACGAGTTTTTTACATAGGTCTATTTTAGCATATTAGTATGGCTCACCCAGATTTCCCTTGGTTATTATTTGCATGGTGTATAGTTTTCACTTTCACCTTACTTTGTGTCTTTGAATTGAAGGTGAGTTTCTTACGAATAGCATACAGCTGGAAAATGTTTTTTTATCCATTCTGCCAATCTCTGCTTTTGACAGGGGAGTTTAATCCATTTACATAAAAAATGAATTTTAATACTATAGAACTTTCCACTGCCATTTTGCTATTTGGTCTTTGTAAGTATTACATCTTATTTGTCCCTCAATTCTTTAATTAATTCCTACTTGGTTATTTGTTTTTTTCATACTATATAATTTTGAGTCCCTTATCATTTCCTTCTGTATATATTTTTCAGATATTTGCTTTGCGTTAGTATGGTGACTAAATTTAATTCCTTCAATCTATAGCAGTCATATTTAATTTGATACCAACTTAACTTCAATAGCACACCAATACACTGTTCCTATACCTCTCTGACCCTTCAAGTTTTTTGCTTACTTACTACAAATTATATCCTTAAACATTTTATATACAAAAACAGATTCATCATTATTTTTATGCATTTGTATTTTAGAATTTACAAGAGGTTTTGGTGTGTAATTCCAAATTACAATAAATAACACTGGCATGTATAATTATCCTTATGGTTACCTTTACCAGAGGTCTTTATTTCTTTATATCCTTCAATCTACTATCTAAAGTCCTTTGATTTAATTGTTTCTTTTATACTGCTTTAGCTCTCTGCAAGCTGTTTCTCAACTTGCAGGGCAAGTTCTGGGAGGGTGAGCCAGAAAGTAGTTTCCTGTTTCCACCTTTTAGATTGCAACCTGATAAACTGGCACTGACAACAGGTAGCCTATCATGCACTTAGGAGTTACTCTGATCCCTTCAGCACAGGGTCACTGGTCCACAATGGGTCTGCAGGCTGGCTTCACACTGCGACAGGGAGGGGTTGAGCTGAGGTGTTCACAAGTGAAAAGTCAGTTTGGCTCTCTATGTCCAGGGATTCCAAGACTGATTCAATGTTCATATTGCTAAGTTCCTATTCTCTCCTGTTTGAGCCTGGATATTTAGGATGAAAAGAACCCTTCAATGTCAAAATCTATTCCAGGAATAGATAGGGCCAGATGAGAGCTGTGGTCAGGTTCAGTGTTCATGTCAGACAAAAGACTGCAATTATCCAATGTCTGACCCACCAGATTACTTGACAAGATGTTTTCTAAATCACTTAATAAATCTATGGTTTGGGGTTCATTATTTGTCATGTTTTGTGAAGGAAGCATCCTATTCTGTCCACTGAAGTTTAAAATTGGTGCAGACTTCTCAATATCTTAATTTAAAGTCTTAGGGTCATTCTAAGGTGACAAACCATGAATTATAGTCTTTGCTACCAAACTGTTTATTATTTTGTCTGTACAAGCCCCATATGATGAAAGTCATTCTCAAAAATGTCTGCATACATTTCTGCTTGGTCTATGTGTACCTGGTGATCTGTGGAACTTTGCACTGTGTTGGTTTGAATTTCTCTGGAGATCCCACTTGACTGGAATCATGCATTTTAAAAAAGCATCAGTCTGAGAAGATATTGATGAAGTAACTTTAGAACTGGTTAACAATGTTTGAGTATGAACACTAGTGGGAAGTGAATCTTGAGAACTAAACATTAAATCAGTTTGAGAATAAGACAATACAAAGGAATCTGGGGAAGCCCACTGTACAGAAGGTATGAACCTTTGTGAGGCACAAAACAGATTGGTCTGCATATTGGTGGAAGAAATGCAGTTCTTCTAACATGTTTTCCTGGTTGTTGTAAAGTAGAAGGTGGATTTTTACCCACATTCATGTGAACACCTGTACTAATTGGTCCAACAGCAATGGGGCTCACAAATATATTAGAGAGGTAGGCTCTCCTTAAGAGAACAAGCCTCTGAATCTAGGCTGAGGATCAGGGTTCCTAGGGATAAGGAAAGTAAGTGAATGGTTCCCATGGTAGAGCTCTGATAATAACAAACACCTACTACCACAGGCTAGGCTGAGGAGTCAGCTGTAGTAGGCACAAAGACAGGCATTAGAGAAACTGCATAACAGGCTGTTTAACCAAAGCCACTTTGAACGTTGGTAAAAGCAGCTTCTAAGGGTATCTTCGAGGTGTTGTTCCTGGCATCAGAAATGCCAAGAATCTTCAAAGGACACTACTAGCTTTATTTCTGAAGCTTTTTGTTCTTGGGTGTCTAGTCTAGAGTTTGGTTTATCAATCAATGATTCAGTGATGTCTTTTGACAACTTCTGGTTGTTCATGGAGTTCTCCATTTTCCTTTTCTTACTAGCTGGATCCCTGAGCTCAGCAGGGATCTCATGGCCAGTTCAGTAGATGTGTGAACTGAAAGGCAGTTCTGCTGGTGTAAGGACAGCCACATGTGCACCGGAAGGTCCTGCCACAATCCTCCATGTGTTGTTTTAAGTTGCATTCAGTACCATAGTAGTTGTTGCACTTATTGTATTTGAGTTTCTTTTCAGCATGCATTTTCCTAAAGTGTCTTTCCCCAATCAGGACACACTCAGATCTCTGCTCTCACAAGCTGCTTTCTGCTGATGTGTCTACTTATGTTTACTAAGTCATTAGAATGCCCATTAGGTTCACACCATCTGCATTCTACCCTCAGATAAGTGTGTGTAAAATGAGTGAAATATCTGAAGGCAGTGGCTATTGACCAGGTGCACACTGAGAGCAGGTTTGTTGGGCAGGGTCTTCTCAGGCACACAGGGTGTACACGCTGTTGGTGCCCAGGGCCTGAGCAGCTCACTCACAGCCTGCTGGATCAGCTCCCCAGCTGTAGGCCAGCTACTCCTCAGCATTCCGGGGGGACCACACAGCAAGGTGGCAGCTCCCTCCCTGCCCCTGGGAAAGATGGGGCCCCAGGGGCCACGATGGCTCCTGCTTTGCAGCAGGGCCCCTACTATTTTTAAAGTTGTGTTTTCTTGATTTGTCACTAGACCAGTACTGCAACTCTTTAAGTCTTTTTCAGAACTCTGAGGCAAAAGCTTTTGCCAGCTTTTGCTAGTAATTCAAAGATTCTGTGGTGACACAACAACCTAGAGCATCTTACACTACCATCTTGGTAAAAAAAAAACAGCAACATTTTTTCTTATGGATAACTTCATAATTCTCTCTTTTTCTCTCATTTTCTGCATTTGAATATAGGATGCATGCATCTGTGTGTATGTGTGTGTGTGTGTGCATGCACACAGGTGTTTTGTTATTTATCCTATTTATCATTCTCTGAGCTTCTGGGATATGTGATTTGGGGTTTAACTTTGGACAATTCTTGCCAACATTTCCTCAACCATTTCTTCTACCTTATTTTCTCTTCTCCTTTTGGAATTCCAGCATAGATCATTTTATGTTGCCCCTTAGCTAATGGATGATCTGTTCTTATTTTTTCAATCATTTTTTTTTCTCTTTGTGTTTCAGTTTGGGTAATTTCTATTGACCTATCTCTGTGTTTACTTTTTCTTAAACTGATTTTGAATCTACTGATGAGCTTGACAAACTATTCTTTTTCCAAATTACTGTAATTTTCATTTCTACCATTTCCATTTGACTCTTTCCTTTTATTTTCCAATTATTCATTGGATCTTGCATGCTGTTCATCTTTTCCATTAGAAATTTTAACATGGTAATCATAGTTATTTTAAACTCATTTTCAGTTATTTCCTACATGTGTCATATCTGAGTCTGGCTCTGTTGACTATTTTGTATCCTACCTTGACATATGCCTCATAATTTTGTTGATTCTTGGGTATCTTGTGTAGAATAGTAGAAAATGAGGTAAATAATTTTTATGCTTGAAATGCTCATGAATTTCCTTCTTCTAGGCTTTTAGTATGGGAGTTAGTGTTAATCCACTGGGCAGATGGGCTGGGTTTGAGATTTGTTTTTGTTCTTTTACCCTTACTGCACCACAGGCTTCAAATTTCCTTAGCAATATCTGGTGTATAGGTTCAAGGTGGTTTGCCAGATATTTTTCTGATCTACCTTCAGATTCAGGTCTTCCATTTGCTATTCACCTTGAAGTGAGTCTGAATCTTGTGTCTTTCCTTGCTGTATCCCCTCCTTACGTTTGTGCAAATCTTGAGGCTGGTGGTATTAGAAATGGGGTGCATTCTTCTTTTTTGCAACTTAGCCCAAGCTAAGTTAGACACTGTTTTTCTATTCTTTGGAATATGGCTTTTACAAATTTTCTGTTTCTCTTCCAGCTATAGTTCTAGGTCTAGCATATATTCCTGCCCCACCCCCTAGTATAGATAGATTTTCCTATTTCCTTACACCAGTTGTGATGAGTATTCACCAGGGCCTAATGACAAAAGGTTTTGTTCCCCTTATCACTGCAGTTTAAGACTTTAATTCCATAGTGAATTTATGGGAGAAGAGTCTAGGCTAAGTTCAGTGTCCCTCACATAGCTACTGCTTTTCCCCTGGCCTACACTTTCAGGAAAGTTTTCTTGGTACCCGTCCCAGTTTTCTTTATGAGTGCTTGGAATTTCAAAGAGAAAGCATCCAGAAAGTGTAAATCCTCCTCCATACAAGCAGCCCCAGTGGCTTCACAGTTTCCCACCAGTCCACATTTGACATCGACCAATTAACTGACTATTTTAGTTTGCCAAGCTTCTATGATAAATACCACAGAATGGGTTGGCTTATCAACAGAAATTTATTGGCACATGACTGAGAAAGCTAGAGATCCAAAAGCACAGCATCAGTAAGGTCATGCTTGCTGCCCCAGACTCTGTAACCTTCTGGTGCTGGCTCAAGGCAATCCTGTATGTTCCTTGACTTGCATCTCTGCCTCTCATCACATGCCAATCTCTCTTTCCTTATGTCTGTTCTTCTGGTTTCTGCTGACTTCCAACATCTGGTACTCTTGTGTTTCTCTCCCTTTATAAGAATTCTTCTCTTTATAAGGCTTCCAGTAATATGGTTTAAGACACAACTTTATTCAGTTGGGCCACACGTTAACTAAAAATAACATCTTCATAAGGACCCAAATACTATGGGTTTGCACCCACAGGGATGCAGATTAAGAATCAGCACATGGCATTTGCTGGGGTACATAATTTAATCTATCACAACATGTATTCCAGTCGAATTCTTCCCACTGATGTTCACTGCATCTGAATCAAATAAGCAGGTGTTCATATCGCATCTTGTTCTGTAGAATCCAATCTCTCTATATATTTTAAGTTTTCTGGCTGCCCTGCAACTTCCAATCTCTCACGTATTCAAGAAAATTTATGAGCTGGCATTTTGTCTGGCTTTTATTCTTCCTGTAAGGATTAACATGACACTCTTTCCAGCCTTCAACATATCAGAGCAGACACTGGAAAGTAATCTCATGGTTTAAATTAATAGCTGTAACCTGATTATCCTCAAATCTGCATGTCCTAAAATTACTTCTTTACAGAGCTAGAGTCATTTATGGTCTGATACCTAGTCAATATCTCTCCTTGGACAGGCTATAGGAATGATTATATTGCTACCAAACTCTTCTTCCTGTCTTCCCTATCTTATGACTATGCAAGAATGGCACCAATCACGCCATAATATTGAGCAAATATCACTAGACACATTACCATTTAACACAGTGCTAGAGGCCCTAACCAAGAACATAAGAAAATATTAAGAAATAGGAAGTATAAATTGTGGAAAGAAAAATAACTGTCATCAATTGTGGCTTATATAACAAAAGAATAGAATCAGCAAAAAAATCTTAGAACTAATGAGAGAGTTTAGTGAGATTAATGGATTCAAGATAAACTTACTAAAATAAGCAATCTTTCAGCTAATGAATCCAGAGCCATAATTTTTAGTCGTATAACTGCTACTGTATGATGCTGTTTCCATAGTATAGAAGAACTTTATTCAATGGCCAATTCAACTAATGGCCAAATTGCTAAATGATAATTTTGCTTAATTTATTTTCTTTCTACTGTTTCCTCTCCAGTGTGGTGTTGGGGTTAAGCTGTTAAGATTCAGAGTCTGGGTCTGAATTCAAAATCTGTAGCTTAATGGACATTTGACCTTAGGCAAGTTACTTAATATTTCTGAGTCCCTTTTAAAAGCCACCTGTTAGACAACTGTGAGGGTTAAATAAAATGCATATTTAATCCATGGATAAATATCTTTCTTTTCCTAATTATTTCAGGGAAATCACAGACACCTGTTAAACAGCCATTGCCTAGACCTCACTTACCCCCACTGCTTCTCTGTGGAAGGCACACATACAGCCTTAGCAGCCATCCTCTAGCTTCCTGCCACCCCCACTTTCTTATCCATTTTGTGACATTCCACAACTTGGAGGAGAGTTAAATCCAATGAAAAGTCCTGGGCAGACCTTAAACCCAGAAACTGGGAACCAGCAGCCTCAAGAATTCAGTAGTAGGGGTCCCTCCCCACAGGATAGATAAAAACCAGTCTCAAACAGTATAGGTCGGTCACTCTTTTCTGAAACAGAGTAGGACATGCAGAGCTGCCATCTACTGGCCCCAATCTGGAGCGGTTTTTGGCCACCCGAGGAGGCCAGCCATGATGGGACTTCTTCCCCTGCTCTTTAGGACTCTTTATTCTATGTAAGAGACAAAGAGATTATTTGTCCTTTCTGGACTCTTTGTTCTATGTAATAAAGAGATCATCTGTTGAAAGTTTCTGTTGTGCCCTGAACTTGTGTCCCCACAATGCACTGCTATTGCAACTCGCACCACAGACTTCTGCCAAGTTGTTTCTCCTTTTATAGGTTGCTACAGTTTACTAAAGAAAATTACAAATTCCTGCCCCACTACAAATGTTATGTATTTTTAAATATATTTTTACTTCTGTCTAGATATTGCTTTATTGATCCTGGGTGGACTTTCTACCTTATTCCTTAAAATACAGTACATAAATCCAAATAATTTTTGTCTTCCCAAGCCTCAATTCTATTACCAATTTTCTACTTTGAGCAGATAACATTGCCTCTACTTCAAATGTTGACAAATGTTTATATGATGCTAAGAGAGCTCATGTTGGCCTCAATTTTTAACTCATCCCCACAGTCTCTGCACATCCATATACTGCTTCACACATTCAGTGTCACATATCGTCCACATAGCCATTTCTCATCAACAACAGCTACAGAACAGTATGGAGCCCTCAATGAAATACATGGAGTATCAATCTGGGGTAGTATAAATTAGGAATTTTGTAGCATCCAATCTCCTTGTTCAGAAAAAGGTTTCAAGGTTCCCTATAAAATCAAAGCCATATTATCCACAACATATGAAAGTCACACTCAAATAGCATTGTATGCTCATTTAAAGGTTTTCTCAGTTTTTCAAAGTTGCCTGCAAGTGAGTGCTTAAAATTGAAGGTATAAGTTTTACAGTTGACTGTTCTTATCTTAAAATCTGCATTTAGTGCAGCTATTTCCACAATTTATTTCGTAAAGCAAGAGGTATAATTTAACAGAATAAAAAGGAGTATTTTTCTACTCTTCTAGCTAAATGGTTATATTTGCCTTGTTGCATCATTTGGATAGATCAAGTGTAAATTTCTGGACATTCTAAGTGTTTCCTTCTCCTTTTTCTTTTCTTTTTTTTCCCACTAGCTAGTAAATGTCATAGTGACATTTCCTTGTTTGTAATAACACATCATTTGAAAAATATGACTAGGTCATTTTGCCCTTTCTATCAATCATTTTCTTAACTCACCTCAACTTTTGGCTCCATCATCAAGTGGCGTATACAAAGTGACAGTTCATAGCATCATCAAGTGGCGTATACAAAGTGACAGTTCATAGCATCATCAAGTGGCGTATACAAAGTGACAGTTCATAGCATCATCAAGTGGCGTATACAAAGTGACAGTTCATAGCATCATCAAGTGGCGTATACAAAGTGACAGTTCATAGCATCATCAAGTGGCGTATACAAAGTGACAGTTCATAGCATCACTTGGGAGCTTTTTAAGAACTGTAGAATCTTGGGCCCTATCCCAGACCTACTCAATCAGAACCTGAGTGACGCGTGATGAGTGATGATATCACAGCTTACGAAAAGGCTATACCTCTTTCAATATCCTGTGAGAGTATCTCTAAACAAAAATCTCCAGAAGCTCCCCAGGAGAAAAAGGGTCAACTCCCTGCACTTCCACAACCAGAGGAAACCATCACAAAATTACAACTGCACCCATTCTGTGATGTGGTGCCTTTCCCTGAATTGCTTCTCCAAAACTTGAACCTAACTATGGAGACATGAGAAACTGAGACTAGTGAGTACAGGGAAGTAGTCAGGAACGTAGTGGGCTTCAAGACCAGAAGTAGGCACAAATTAGAGAAAGGAAAAGCTTATCTTTTAATAAATTTTGGAGTAACAACATTACATTAGACTGGACTGGACATTGTAATTTCTGAAATTTGTATTTGTAATTGATTAGTACCAGGAAAAGCTATAATATCTTTATAAATTAGGGTACAAAAGGAACTAGCCACAGATTTGTTTTGAAGGACGCGCTGGAGGAAAAAACAAGATTCTGCAAGGATTACCCAACATCTGCTATATTCAATATAAAATTGGTAAAGTCATCGAAGGCCAGAGATCATGTTTAATGATTACTTGAAGGCTCCAAGGTATCTTAAACATTAAACACAATCTTTGTTGGAGCTCATTTGATTAAAAGAATGAAACCTACACAAAGTAGCTCAAACAAACAAACAAACAAAATGAAAAGCAATGCGACAACAGTGAATGCATTGTGAGTATAATCAAGATTTTCTGCACCCCCCCTCCCCCGCCTTTAGGCAGCCTGGGCTCTTATTCTACTCCCATCTTACACTTATTCTTTCCATTACATCAAACTATCCAACTTCAGTTCTTTCCTCTCTCTCATACCCACAAATCCAGCTCCAGTTACATATCATATTAGTGAACTTAGTGACTTTAACTGACACTTGTATGAAAAGTGAGATAAAATACAACAACATTTTATTCTTTTCCCCAGAATATATTTCCTGGCTACCAACAGCATCATCATCTTTTATTTTTTTTCTTGCTTCCTTTTATTTCTTGCCCTAAAGTCTCACAGATACCCTTCTCTTTTTCTGATCAGTTCAACTCTGGCAAGTTTTACCTAATAACAATCTGGAGAGTAGCCAAATTCCCACCCTTGCTTAGAAAGCAATTCCATGATCTTTCACGCCATCTGAATTGTGCCTCTTGGGAGGCAAAGTAAGAATAGGAATGCAGAGAATCTTAATCAAATGTTTGTCAACAAAACAGTTTTACTGCTGGTAATGTGAAGTGAGAGTGAAAATAGGGAATTTTGCTAGCAATTAAAGATTTTTATTCATTTTCTATCATTTTAATATGGAGAAAATCCAATGGAATATACAAAAAAAATTCTAGAAATAATAAGTGAGTTTAGTAAGGTTGAGGACTATAATACCAGCCTTCAAATATCAATTGCATTTCTATATACCAGCAATGAACAAGCAGATATTGAAAAAGAAGAGAAACAACACTATTTATAATGGCAACAAAAATATGAAACATTAGGGATAAATGTGACAAAAGATATAAAAGACTTGTACATTGAAAGCAAGAACATATTGCTTAAAAAAATAAAGAAGACATAAATAAATAAGGAAATATATTGTAATCAAGAATCAGAAGACTCAATATTGCTAGTATGTCAATTCTCCACAAACTGATATTTATACTCAATGTAATCCCAGTCCAACCCTCAGCAAGCCGTCTATCAACCTATTTTTTTATTCATTTAGGAAAGGCCAGATTATTCTAAGATTAATATGGGAATGCAAAGGTCATAGAATAGACAAGTTTGAAAAAGAAAATTGGATTAATAAAATTACATTATTTCAAGATTTATTATAAAGTTACAGCAGTCAAGACAGCGGTATGGTATTGAAGTGAAAACGGACAAGTGGTTCCATTGATCATTAAATAGATTAACAATTTATAGGCATCATATTTTCAAGACAGTTGCAAAGTGAATAATTAATGGTACTTGAACTTTTGGAGAGATACATCCAGAACAAAGAACCAAACTTTGACCCATAGTAATGACCGTACACACATAACATAGACATAAATGTTAAACACAGAGCTATAAAACTTCTAGAAGAAAATATAGAACACCATTGTGACCTGGGTCATCCAAGAATTACTTCGATACATTAACAAAACATAATCCCAAAAAAGGAACAAACAGATAAATTCAGCTTTACCAAAACTAAAAACACATGCTCCTCAAAAGTTGCTGTTAAGAGAATTAAAAATCAAGTCACAGACCAGAAGAACATTTTTGCAAGTAAAATATCTGATAAAGAAATCTGATAGAACTCTCAATTCAATAGAAAATAAAACAACCCAATTTAAAAATGGGCTGAAGATTTAAACAGACTTTTCAGCAAAGAAGATATATAGACAGCAAATAAGCACATGTAAAGATGCTCAATATCATTGGTAGTTAGGGAAATGCAAACTTAAACTGCAACAAGGTACTACTAAACTCTTATTTGAATGGATAACATTAAAAAGACTGATATTACTGAGTGTTGACAAAGATTTAGAGAAACTGGAATATTCCAATTGTTTGTAGGAATGTATAATTGTAAAATCATTTTGGAAAATAGTTTGGTAGTTTCTTAAAAAAAGATAATCAATCATACACCTAGCATAAGTTGTAACTATTCCATTTCTAAGTATTCAAGTTAAATGTAAGCATACGTCAATATAAAGACTTGTATAGAAATGCTTAAAACAGCATATTGGTAAAAGCCTAAAACTTGAAACAAGCCAAATTTCTATCGGTGGAAATACTACCTGTGGTATAGTCATACAAAGGAATTTTGCTCTGCAACAAAAGTGCATAAACTATTGATATAGGCTACAATGTGTATAAATATCAATTATACTTAGTAAAAGTATATACTCAAAAGCACATATTCTAATGGTTGCATTCATATAATGCTAGGAAACGCAAACAAATGTATAGTGACAGAAGAGAGATGGGTAGTTACTTGGGGATAGGTGGGATAACGGGAAGGTTCAGAAGGGAGAGATTACACAGTGGCATGCAGAACACTTTGAGAATAACTCTATATGCTCATTTTCTTGCTTGTGTGGATGTTCTCATGAACAACATATGTCAAAACTTATAAAAATACACTTTAAATATGTACAGTCAAGTAGACCTAACACAGCTGTTCTTTTTTATATCTACTTCAAGAGAGAAGTAGAAAATTATCTTTTTATTTTTCTGGTCTTGTTTATAAGGCACAAAATGGTAACTTGGTTAATAAAATTTTACAGTGAGCTTAGTACTCATTAAAAATGAAAAACAGCAATTAAGAACTCCTGAAAAGACTAGCCAGAGAACTGCACTGCATCCTTGCCCTGAAGGATTTGCTAGAATCAAATCTCCTTTTTTTTTTATTCCAAAGTCTAAAGGACTCCCACTAGCTTTGGTTTTACATTAAGTATATTTTACTATGGAATTGCCTTTGAGACCAGTACCCAAAATATCTTAATAAAGGCAATCCCTTAGATTATGCTCCTTTTTTAGATTTGGAATATCAGTAAATGAGAACTTGATGAGGCCTTGAAACCTAGTTGAATGTTCTGATTTTTCAGTTAGGGAAACAAAAGCCCAGAGAGTTGCAAACAATCTTGAGATTTGGCACAACCCAAGCAGGAGGCTCAGCTTAGCTAATTCTAAGATTCAGGCTATTGATTCTCTTTCCTTATTTCCACTCTCCCTCGGTAAATAATCCTTCATTGGTTGAGTTTTTCTACACCTGAATTCACACAGTAAAGACTAATTTAACATGGGTTCAATGCATCATCAGTTTTCACTTTATGAAAAATAGAAGAAAAACTAGAAACTTGTTTTGTTGGATCCACATTTTTTTCAAATATACTTTTTAGTTACTGGGTAATGTCTGGATGTCTTCTGATATCTTAATATTGCATTTGAAATTTTCAAAAAGAAAAGGAAGATACAATGACTGAAAGGGTATACATCATATCTCCTTGGTATGAAAAACTGCAAACTTTCTACATCCCTAAAAATGTGGGAAGGGGGTGAGCAAGGTGTCATATAACTTTTATCCATCTATGTTAATGAAATACAGTTTTCTAAGCCCTTGAAAAAAATATATCAGATGAGGGGTCCTGTAAAATTTCAATCAGTCTATTTCCTGCATGAGGTATAAGATAAGAGATGATTAAAATATCACATGTGGTACAGTTTTTATCTTAAAAAAAATACAACAAAGGAACACAGACAATTACTACTCATTTCTGTCCTCTATTCCTGGAAATTTAACTTATGCATTAGCTTATCGTCATTTTATGTATTTTACTGAGAAAACGAGGACAATTAAAATTTAAAAATCAATAAAATGCAAAACCAAAAAACATAAATAGACTTCCACTAATATCCTGGAAATAATTAAGGAAATTTATGTTTTATGCATTACATTAAACTTTCTCAAAATCTTCAAGATGATTTAGATTCTGAGTTATAAAAAAATTTACATTTTTTATTTCTATAGATTTCCTTTCCTATTTCTTTCAGAAATTACCAACTAAACAAGAAAATTTATTGTTTCATATGAATAAACAATGGTGGGTAAACAAACCATGTACTAGACACAGCCTTGCTAATGCTAAGTATAAGTGAAGTGTCCATCATTCTGATTCACTAAACTGCATAATGTCCATGTGTAAATCAGCTAGGGTTCTTTATCTCAAATAAGCAAACAAATAAACTATGTTTAAATGGAGGAGATAAGCCAGGAAACAGCCTGGTATAATGAAAGGTGCCAAGAACTGGGTATCAAGAATGAGACTTTGAGTCCTGGATTTTTCCATTAACTAGCATATTTTGTTAGATCACCATTTTTTATAAAATGAGAAGAAAAAACAAAATGACCTTAGAAACCATACCCCATTTTAAGATATTATACATTAGGAATGCAAGATTCTCCAGCCTAAGAAGAACCAGATCTTACCATAAAAGATTACAAGTATCAAAGATCTGGCTTAGGAAAACTTGGATTTCAGCAGGAATAAAATGCTACAAAACAGGCAGTTATAGGCACCAGAGCAGGTGAAAGGATCTGACACCCAAGCCAAAAAACAAGCTAAAAAGTGATATCTGCAAAATGAGGTAGGGCAAAAAAATTTTCTGATGTTAATTCTAATTTTGTGACTGCCAGTTTGAATCCATTATGTACCTTAGAAAAGCATGTCCTTTAATCTTCATCCAATATTGCTGAATGGGAACTTTTTAAATTGTTTCCATAGAGATGTGACCCACCCACCCAATTATGGGTAGTAACTTTTGATTAGATGGTGTCCATGGAAATGTATCTCCACCCATTCAAGGTAGGCTTGCTTACTGGAGCCCTTTTAGAGAGAACTATTTTGGAAAAAGCTTTAGAGCCACCAGAGCCACCAGAACTGTCAGAGTCACCAGAACTGAGAGAGCCACCAGATCGGACAGAGCCCTGGGGAAGCCGTCGAATAGAAAGCTAGCAGATCTCTCCGTGTACCTTTCCAGCTGAGAGAGAAACCCTGCATGTCATCGGCCTTCTTTCCCTGGATGCCTTAGATTGGACATTTTTAAACCTTGCTTTAATATGAGCATTTTCATGGCCTTAGAACTGTAAACTAGCAACTTAATAAATTTCTCTTTTTAAAAGCTGTTCCATTTCTGGTATATCACATTCGGCAGCTTGCAAACATCCATCAGCTCATGGATGGTGGTTTTATAGCAAAATTTGTGAGGGAGGGAAGAATACGGCAAAAGAATGCTATGTTTTGGCAAAAACTAATAAAAACTCACAAGCATTTCCTGAGTGTGTAATGGCTCATAGTGACCTGTGAGTCATTTAGCAAGGCTTTCCACAGAAAGAGAGTCATTGATTAAACTGTGTTTTAAAATTAAGGAGGAAAATCCATTAAGCCATGAAAAAGAAGGGACCACTAAATTCCAAAGAAGTGTATACTGAGTGAAAATTTGGAAAACAGATGGTATGCTTCACAAAGGGATGCTCTGTGGCTCTAAACAATGAGGAATAGGAGAATATCAAAAGAGACAAGGGGTTTCTTGAAGAGAGGAGAGCATTAAATTAGGCTTTTTATTTTTTATGAGAAGGCAAATAAGGAACAAATGAAAGTCTTTAGACTTAACAAACTACAATTTGTCAAAACGTGCCCCTTGAAGGGCAATGTGGTGGTTCCATAGGAGGCTAGGGGTGGGGCTACCATTTGCTCCTGAAATCCTGTTGGCTCAATACGTACCTGGAGGAATTGAGTGTGGAGACAGGAATGGACATTTGCACACTGATGTTTCTGATGGCAGTGTTCTCAATCTGCAACAAATGGAAGTATCCTAAGGGTACAACAAATGAGGAATGGAAGGGGGAGCTATGGTGTATACAGCAAGAAGGAATGAAGTTGTGAGGCATGCAACTAGGTGAATGAACCTTAAGAGCTGTATGTTGAATGAAATGTCAGGAAAAAAAGACAAATATTATCATGCCTCAATCATATGGACTAACTATAATATAAAAATAAGGTGAACTAAAGTCGAGAGCATGGGTTATCAGGATGGGGTCTATTGTAAAGGGTTCTAGATTGTAAGCTCTTACAGCAGTCACATATATTCAAGAGTTGTAACTGTTATTTCTAAATTCTGAGATATTGAGCTGTTTGTGTATAACCTGGTTGTACCCAGAAACTTTGGGTATTTGTGTGACACTCGAGCCTCAGAGTTAAAACTCTGAAGCTATGAAAGACAGCACTACTCCATATAGGAATTGTTTAAAAAGTTGAAAAAGGGATCAGACTTTGACTAGAGATATGAATGAAGCTGAAATAGATGGGACTGGGGTAGATCAGAATACAGGGTAAGAGATGATATCATCCATATTTTTAAACTTCAACCTCTGTGTGAGACCAAAGGGAGAGATATTTATTTAATGCAAAACTTATATTTTGGGTAGCACACTACCTAATTTGACTTGTATAGTCAGTTTAGTTGAACACCATAAGTACATGGAATCTTGAATGGGGCATGAGATCTTCTTTGTGTGTTGAGGTTAGTGTATAATCTTCCTGGCAATGTAGGTCAGAACTCCCGGGATTCGCGCGGACTCAGCATTTGATTGAGAAAAACTTCTTGACCAAAAAGGGAAAGAGAAATGAGACAAAATAAAATATAGGGGCTGAGAGATTTCAAACAGAGCCAAGATATTATCCTGGAGGTTATTGTTATGCATTATATAGGTGTCCCTTTTAGTTTATGGTATATTAGTGTGGCTGCAGGGAAGTACCTAAAACTGCTGAGCTGTGTTTCTCAAGCCTTGATTCTTGAAGATGATTATATGATGATATAGCTTTTAAAATGGACTATATGATTGTGAAAACCTTGTTCCTGATGCTCCTTTTACCCAGGGTAAGACAGATGAGTAAAAAACATGGATGAAAAATAAATAAATAATAGGGGGGATGGGGTAAAATAAATTGGGTGGATTGAAATACTAGTGGTCAATGAGAAAGAGGGGTAAGGGGCAAGTGATGTATGAGTTCTTTCTTTTTTTTAATTTCTTTTTCTGGAGTGATGCGAATGCTCTAAAAATGATCATAGTGATAAATATACAAATATGTGATGCTATTGTGAGTCGTTGATTGTTCACCATGTATGGACTGCATGTGTGTGAAGATTTGTCAATAAAAATGTATCTTTAAAAATGTGAGTTCACTTAGCACATTGACAAAGTGAAAGGGGGAGGGAGAGGAAAAAGTAGCAGAAGAAGAAATGAAATTGAAAAATTTAGTGATGATCCACAGGATAGAGATGTTCTTAAAGATTTAAACAAGGTCTTGAGGAAAAGAAAGAAGAGGAATATGGAGAGGAACGAAATTTGGTTAACCTGTTTTCCTGCATACAGTCTTCAAAAATTCAGAGCAGCATTAAACTTTGAAATAAAGGCTTTGGAAAATGAAGCTAGGATTAAGTCTATTGAAGTACTGAGTTATCACAGAGACTTGATCTAACTAATTCTAGAACCCCAGTTGGTAAGATCCCCAAATCCTGAGCATTAAATTGATGAGAGAAAATTGTACAAGGCGTTCCATTACCAGTAATGGCAGAGTAAAATGACTATTGTGCCAATGATCACACATATCACAACTATATCTGAATATGAAATACAGAAATTATCTGAATGCTCTGGAGAACAACCCAAAGCTGGCTGATTCTGAAGAGGACAGAGTTCCAGGCAACCACAGAACCTGAAAACTAAGTAAGGAATCCAAGCCTTAAAAAAGCCGGTAAGGGCAGTATCTAATTCTGTTTTTAAATGCTGCCAATATTTCTGGTTGTCCCCTGAGCCAGGCAAATACTGGGGAGATTCCAAGCAGCCTAAATAAGGATAAAAGAACAAAACTTACATTTGAGTTGCCTCACAATTTAATTGCTCACTAAATCAACCAACTAAACAAACAAAAGTGAATGCTTATCAGAGGAATATAATAGAATCCAGATCTCCACAACAACATTTTAATGCAATTTTATTGAAATGTATTCACACCATATAATCCATCCAAAGTATAAATCAATGACTCAAAGTATCATCAGATTGTTTTTCACTCATCACCACAATCAGTTTTAGAACTTTTTCACTACTCCAAAAAAAGAAAGAAAAAGAAAAAAGAAAAAATATCCCATATCCCTTATCTCTCCCCCTATTATTATTATTTTTGTCTTTATTTTAATTACTTATCTGCCTATACACTGGAAAAAGGGAGTGTCAGTTACAAGATTTTTATAATCACATTGTCACCCAATAAAAACTAGACACAGTCCTTATCAAAAATCAAAGCTACTATATTATAGTTCAGCAATTTCATATATTTCCTTCTAGCTGTTTAATACACTAGAATTAAAAAGAATATCTATATAATGAGTGGTAGTCATAATTATTTGTTAAATCCTAACTTCTCAGTTACAACTCTACCCTCTCATGTGATCATTCTGTCAATCTTCAGGAACATCTGGGCAATGATCATTTTATCTTCATCATCCTGGAAAGAGCTGTTGGCCTTTTGGGGTAGAAGAATTAAAGTGGTTGACATTCTTGGAGAGATTGGTATATCAGGGCTTATTTGGCATAGGAACAATCTCGAACCCTTAAGTTTCTGAAAAACTAACTTAATCTAGAAAACCTTTTATAGAGTCTTAAATAAAGTCCAGGCTATTCTTTAGGGTTTTCAGGAATACTATTGGCTAGGACTTGGCATACTTCCACCATAACATTTTTAATTTCCAGGATAAATTTCAAAATTACTCCACATATGTAGAAATGTTATTCATTCTCAAGAAGAAATAAACAGTCAACATAGACTGATCTCTAAATAACCCAGATGTTAAAATTAGCAGACAGGATTTTAAACTGATTATTTAAAGGAAAAGATATTCATAATGAGTAAAAAGATAGAATATCCAAGCAGAGGAAATAGAAAGTATGAAAATAGAACAAAGGGACAATTCTAGAATTGAAAAATACCATATATGCAATTAAGACATCCACCAAATGGGCAAATAGAACAGAAATGACAAAAGAGTCAGTGAATGTGAAGATACAGCAATAGAAGCAAGCCATACGAAGAAGATAGTAAAAAAGATTTGAAAAACATAAACAGAGTCTCAGAGACCTGTAGAACCATATACAATGTGTAATATATGCACAATTTGTATCCCAAGAGAAAAAGAATGGTTCAGAAAAAATATTTGAAGAAATAATGGCCACAAAATTCCCACATAGGAAGAAAGACTGTAAAGATTCAAGATGGGTTCAGTGAACCCCAAGCTGGATAAATAGGATTAAAACCACACCTAGGCACACAGTAGTCAAATACTGAAAAACAGAAATAAAGGGAAAATCTTGACAATAGACAGGGGAAAATGGCACAGCACATATAGGGAGCAGTGAATCAAATGGCTGCTTGTTTCTCAGTAGAAATGACAGAGACCAGAACTTAATGGAACACCATTTTTAAAAGTGCTGAAAGTAAAAAGCACAATCCTACCATTTCAGAATTATATACTCAGAAAAAAAAACATCATTCAAAAATATAGGTGGGTCCAACTAGCATTATTTCACAGAATGGATTCCTATTGAGTCAAAATTGTTTTTCTGGATACAGCACTTTTTTTTTGATGTTCCATAGGAAATATGACAGAAACTCCAGACAAACTGAGTTTACAGGCCATATGTTTGCTATTTCTTCCTTGTGGCAAGATAAGCACTTGAAGAGAAAGTAGATGTAATTAGAAAGTAAAAAGCTAAATATTTTTTCTAGAAAGTCAAATCATGCCAAAGCTGACAAAGGTGAGAAAGCCCCTAGGGACACAGAGCCTCCCTCTGTGGAAGAGGGCTCAGGAGAGTTGGAAACACTTTTGAAATGCCATTGCACTGGGCTAAAACTTGGTGATGAAATACCAACACCAGAAAATGGTGCCAGGTTTTAAAAAAGTGTAGACTTTATGGCATGTCTAAGTATTTAGATTGGTCATCAGGAGGCAACAGAATTATTAATCACTTCATTTATCCAAGAGGCACAGAGTGAGTCCTTTATTCACAGGGCAGCTTGGCGTTGAGCCAAGATTGGAACTCCCAGAATCAAAGTTCTTAGTCTATGATGAAAAGAATTGGTTCAGGTTCACCTGGCTAATAATAATCCTTTCTTTTTCAGCCTTGAAGACAAGGGAATGGGAGACCAGAAACTAAAAATGTTAAAAATTCATGCTTACAGATGGAAAATGAATTTTTTTTACCTGTACTTTCAGCTGATTATTCCACAGGAGTGGGTTTCTTAACTGACAGAATCTTTTCCTTGGCTGATCCAGAGTGCTCATTGGCAAAAGTGACTAGACATGAAATGTCACAAGTTGGAAAAAAGTGCTTATGGGATCTGTTAAATGGTTTATCAAATGCAGCAAATGATGCATCCATCTGTATAAGGCATGAAGTATGAATAATCATAATCTCAGATGGCTTGAAGAATTGCAAATAAGATGAGATTTATCATTTAGTGAATGCTTACTATATACAACACATGATTTCATGGAGATTAACATAAAAATTAAGTGAGATAATACATGCATTATAGTCCTTTTTTCCAGATAAACAAAGAGAAATTAAATTAGGTCTTACCTGTCTCTTTCTACTTGTGTTATCTTTAGAAAGTTACCATCTTCTCACTGCAACACCATACTCATAACTATTATATCTCCCTGTCCAGAACTTATGCGACCTGTTCTTAAAAGCTATCATCCTTTGAGAGGAGGTGACCATGTGAAAAATAGTTATAATACAAACTTTTGTGAAGTATGTGCCACAGTTAAAGAAAGGGACCAATGTGAATAATTCCCAGTCCTTCCTGACTCAGGATGTCCAAAGGTGTAGAAATGCTTCTTACAGTGTGGCAGGCACAAGTACCAAACCCATGCATGGATTAGTTTATTTAATCCTCATAAAACCCCTTGGTTGAAGATCCTATAAGCTTAGACACAGAGATTAAGTAATTTGTCCAAGTTCACACTGCTAACTAGTTGTACAGTTTGATTCCAAACTCCATGCTTTTGACAACTACTGCTTCCCAGATAGCAACAATTGAAAATCTTTGCCTAGATGTCTAAGATAATACATACTAACCTATTGTCATAAAGAAGCTTCCTTTTCAGCAAAAATATAAGCAAAGAAATAAATTAAAACATTTCGTTTTTCTTAAAACTGAAACAAAAGAGAACCCCTACTTTGGCTGGGGTTACCTATTCAATGGAGTGTCAGTGCTTTCTTCTCAGAAGGGTGACTTATGGCCTTCTAAAACCAACGGCAATCTTACCTTTGTACTTAAGCTTGTGCTTTTCAATTTTCTATAAAGCTTAAGTTTGGACTTTTTTTCTCAAGAATGAACACCACTTTCAAGGTTGCGGTAGCCAATTATAACTTAGAGAAAAATTACCAAATGATCCTGTGTAAGCAAAGCATCCTATTGCTGCTAATCGTGACTCAACTCTCTGTAGAACAAACCT
Organism: Myrmecophaga tridactyla; assembly: GCA_004026745.1. NCBI lineage: Eukaryota > Metazoa > Chordata > Mammalia > Pilosa > Myrmecophagidae > Myrmecophaga > Myrmecophaga tridactyla. The sequence continues at coordinate 49,591 of PVIY010004411.1, read as the reverse complement.
TAACTTGCACTTGATGACTTCTGGTCACTGTGCCCAGTGTTGCTTCGGTATGACTGCATGAATCCACAGGGGCATGCTTAACTTCCCAATCCCATATATCTATAACTGCAGGGGTTGTCTTGTCAGGATCAGTGCCTTCTGTGTATACCAGGGGTGACAGGGTAGTAGGTTACCCTCTGTGATCCTTAGCACTCTTAGCCGATAGTCAACCATCTCCACAGTCAGGAGTAAAGAGGCTACAATAGTCTCCTTTAGATCCCAATCCTGGGGCTTAATATTTGAGAGGGAATCTAGCAGTAAACAACATATTAAAGAGAAAAAAGACAATGTTTCCTAAGAAATATCTGCACAGAAATAAGCATAATTTTTATCTGCCAAATATAAAATGCTATAATAGCAATCAGTAAATGAATGAGACAAAACAAAAGCGAGTTCAACTTGAACATTTTCCCTAAGGGTTGACACCTTTCCTCCTATAGAAATCTCCCTAGATGAACCTTAAGGGCAGCATGTGAAATGGAAACAAACTTATTTAAAACTCATAATAAAATAATTACTTAGTTTTACATTTTATTAAAAAATATATTTCAACCTAAACTTCATATGGTCTGTCCAGGTCTTTACAATGATGAACGTTAACCGCTTGTTCCCTACTTATCTCTTATTCACCTCACAACATTCAATAACACATTGTTTTCCACTATTTCTATCTCCAACATTATCTCACTGCAGCAACTTTCAAGGGGCTTTTTCAAAAGAAAGCTACAACTTAAGTGCATTCTTCTTTAAGAAAAGGAATTGGCAAATTCTTCTTTTAGCAGACAGATAGCAAGAATCATGTCATAGCAAGTGGAACTCCTCAAAGGTTTTAAAGCATGCGGGGTTGGATATGATGAGAAATGTATTGTAGAGAGAGAAGGCAAATTTGAAAATTCATATTTGTGTTCTGACTTCCGGGAATATACTAGGAGTTTATTAAAAAGTTTGTTAAATAAGTAGTTAATGGTAATTGTTTAGTTAATAAATATGATTATGATCCAATTAATATCATTGGACTCCTGCTAGCTACATAGGGCAATTCCCAACTAGTGAAATATAGGTTTCCTTGCATTTTCTAAAAATTTGCCATGTGTTTCAACACTTTCCAGAAAGTTTTATTGGTGTCGATACCCTGCAAGCCAATTCTGCCAAGAAGCCACTTTAACATTGGAGCTAAAGGCATTTTTCAAAGAAATTACTGAATAATCTTCTGAACTCCTCAGACGTCTCTAACATAATCACTGATGTGTGAAACTTTATTATTTGTAATTTAAACTCATAATATCAGCTGCTAAATATTAAAAAGACATTTCCTATGGATATTAAATAAAGTAAATGTTAAAAGTGTAACTACCGAAATCACATTAGTGAGAACAGAGATCAGAAATATGACTTGTCAATTCAAATATTTCATCCAAACTTGATGGAGAAGAAAATGCTGGATATCACAGAGTTGAAATAAAGGTACTAAGCCCTAAATCCTCATTCTATACAACTCAAAATAGACCAAGAGTTCCTTTATCCTCCAAAAGAATCCAATATCATTAACTCTAACTTCTTACATGCCCTAACCCCAACAAACAGATATTAATAGGAACGTTCTTCTAATAAAATGCTAATAAACATATATGCCTCTATGCATATAAAATGTATACAGTAAAACAGGTGTAACAATACATATATTGTATGTTGTATGGTGTCTCTGTGTATCCCAGGTAAGGAATTTCCTTGCAAATGAAGTACAATCTAAGGTAAGCCGCAGGTAGGTGAGAAACAGAAGATAAATATTAGAAAGGCCAAGGAAGGCATGATTTGCGTGGCATCAGGAACCTCTCTGGTGATGTTTCTCTGAGCGCATGAAACTGGTAGTTCTCCTAATCACATTCTTCGACTTACACACTGCGGACTACTAGAGAGGTTCTGCAACTATTCGTCAGGCCGCTGCCCGCTTTCCTTTCTCTTAGCATCACTAATTTTCTGGAAATAATTCCAGGCACGCGTTGGCCCATTTAAATTAATGAAGCAAGTGTCAGCGAACCCGACTAGAGTCAGCGGAACCGCGAGAGCCCGGCGCGCTTCAGGGGAGCACGCTTCTGCAAACCCTGACCCAAGGGATCACAGTCTGATTCCGGGGGTGGAGGTGGGGGTAGGGGCTCTTCCACCCTGAGCGCTCCTCCCTGAAATCTAGGCAATCTGGGGGAAAACAGCTGCATCTTCCAGGAGCCCCACCGCGTGGCTTTCAATGATCTCTGGGTCCAAGGGTAACCCTGAGCAGTTCCACGGGAAGAGTGCGCCTGTTGCCTTTTAGTCTATTAAGCACCTCACTTCTCAAACTTCAGTGACCTCTCAGCCATCTTAACTCAAGGACCCTTGACCGGGATGGAGAGGGACCGGCGGCTGCTCAGAACCCACAAACCAGCCACGGTCTCCACTCCAGGCTCCTACACACACCCCCTCCGTCGTGGGTCCCTTACCTTGTGGCTTTTCCCTGGAGGACACCTGACGTTGTTGGAGGCTCCCGCTGTTTGATTCATGCCGGGAGGAAGTTGTGGGGCCGACTCTCTCTACCTTCAAAACTTCCCTTCGCGCGTGGAAGGTTGCAGAGGGGCCTGGCTCCGGAAGAAACGCGTGGTGGGTCTTCCCTCTCCAGCAAAGTCTTGGGCGAGCGGAAGGGGAGTCCTCGCGCTGCAGGTTTCTGCGGAGCTCCTCGCCCAGGGATGGAAAAGACCGCAGCTCCCAGAGCTGTGAAGGAGAAGCAAATGCTGGGACCACGGAGGGAACCCGCGCCGGCGCCAGAGGCTCGGAGGTCTCTGCTTAGTACCGCCTTCCTGGAAAACAGTCCTGGACGCTCAAGACCAGAAACCGAAGCAAATCCAAAAGGTAGCTGCGAAGAGCGGCTAGGAGGTGTGTGTGTTGGGTGTGGGAGGGTTGATGTTGTAGGAGTAGGTTCTTTGCTGGGCAAGCTCGGGAACTCCGCTCCCTAACGCCACCCGGGTAGAGACAACAGCTTCTAGGAACCCACGAGTTCGCGCTCCGCTTCTTCTTGGCTCTTTCTACCACCCTTCCTTACCCCACCGAAGCTCAGGCGAGACCGTTAATCACTGCGGACACAGGCACCCCACCTCACCTGGCAGGGGTTAATTAAGAAGGACAACTCGAGGTGGGGGGCGGCGCCCAGCTCTCCTCTCCAGCTCCAGCGCTGGGCTCCAGTCGCCAAATCTTCCCGGGACGGTCGGGAGGTGGCATGCGAGGCTCTGCCAGGCGCCCCGTAGCGGCGAAGGAGAGCAGGTGGAGAGGGCGGAGGAGGAGCCCCTCCTCATACGCCTCAGCTGGGACGGTAATGGGACTTATTGGCACAGTCCCCGCAAGCCACAGTTGAAATGCAGGCCGGCTTTTAGCTGGGCAGAAGCGGCGCGCTAAAACCAGTTTCTGCTTCCCTTTGTGTTTGCCCAAGCTTCTAGCCTAGGGACGCATTTGGGAGAGGGCGGCAGAGCGCAGATACTCTTTTCTGCAATAGAAATCTTTGCAGCCCCCCAAGGCTGCTGCTTTTCTTTTTTTTTTTTCTTCCTTTCTTTCCCTGTCCTCCCTTCTCCTCTTCCCTTTTCTCCCCTTCTCCCGCCTCTCTTTCTTGGCATCTGAAATGTCATGATTTAATTAGACAGCATTCTGATAGAGTAGAAAATTGTGTGAACCTTAGGAACTAGGAAAAACAAAGAGTAATTGTCCCATGGAGACTGCATTGCACCATTTTAGAACCACAAGTGTCTACAGCGGACTAAGAGCAAATTAGAATATAGTCATATTATTTAGCCAAATGTTAACATTTTCTACATTTGGGGGGGGGGAGTGGGGATTATTGAGTTTGAATATTCTGGATGGAAATTAAGACACATAAAATTAGGTTTCCTTAAACCCAAATCCCTAGTTTCATCATCTGTAAAAGGAATGAGTTGGGCTCATCTCTGAGAACAAGAGTTGCACTTACTCTTTTAGTCATGTTGGGTTGGTAGCATAAGCAAATCACAAAGCTCTTTTAGTCTGACTTCCCCTATGGTACCCTATCTTTTCGTTCTTTAGTCATTTCCTAACACTCATTGTCTTTTTTTCTATGTGCCCAAATCCAAGTTGGAAAAATCTCCATATTGTAAAATAAGTTTTGTGTTAGAATGTTTTTTGCTTGCTAAAGAAGCTCAAAAGCAACTCATACTTTTTTTCTGTGATTGGGGAAGGCACGTTTTAGGCATCAGTGTAATGCAAGAAGGAGGATAGGTTGCAGAGGCAGATGCTGGTTAGAATCTTGACTTTGCTACTTTATCATGTGCATCTTTGAGTAAATTATTTCTCTAATTCTTACAGCTCAGAGGTAGATGTTATTCTTGCTATTTTTCAGGTAAGGAAGCTGAAACTCAGAAATACTGATATGCAGAGCGTTCTTAGCACAGTTGTGGGATTCCATAACATGGCAGTCATTATTATTATTACTGTCTGGTTGGGAAAATTGGGAGTGCTTCACATTAATTTAGACACTATTGCTCAATTCCACTAGTTTAATGGTTAATGACAATTCATATGCTTTTATCTATGTGATTACTTGTGTATTTTCTTTCTCCCACTCTAGACTATAAGGTCCATTAAGGTAGAAAAGAGGGGCTCTTAGTGATGATTAAGGGAGCATCATGTGCAATAGCCATGAGAAGGACTCATGTTTGTATTAGAAAATATATTTTATTAATTAAGGTTGACAAATGTACAAAGAAGATGACAAGAAAGATGCTAAGGATGTCTAACTGATTTTATGTCATTCGCATAAAAATGCATTTGAATTTGACAATCAGTAATAGTGTAGGAAAACAACAATATAATTTTTTTCTCAATGCTTTGCATAGTTTTATGCCTAAAGATTCCTACACAGGGACGTCCGGCTAGCATTATCTTTTCTTTTCCATTTTTTAAAAAAAATCTGTTTTTTTATTGAGATGTAATATATATACTACATATATTATATATATATATATCATCATCCACATGCCTATTAAAATATATAACATTCCCTTATGCCCCAAAAGGTGCCAGTGGTAGCTTGGAATTATGTCCCCCAGAAAAACATGCTCCTAAACTTAATCCATTCATATAAATTTGAACCCCTTAGAAATAGGACCTTTTGATGTGGTTACTTTGGTTAAGGTATGGCCTACCTGAAAAAAAATGGGTCTTAATGTTATTAGTGGAGTCCTTTATAAGCAGAATGAAATTTAGCTACCAAAGGAGCAGCCAGAAGCCGAAAGTCAATGGAATTGGGAAGCCAGGAGTGGCCACTGTACATTGCTGTTAACAGGAAAGCCAAGAACTGAGGATGGCCAGCAGCCAACCCCAGAATGCCATAGTCTTCTGGAAGAAAGCATTATCTTGATGATGCCTTGATTTTGGACTTCTCATAGACTCAGAACTCTGAGCCAATAAATCCCTATTGTTTGAGCCAATCCATTCCATGATATTTTCTTTATCAGCCAGGACACTAAAACAGCGTCTCATGTCTCTTTCCAATAAACTCCTTTTATAAGCAACAACTCCTTGTCACCATGGACTAGTTTTGCCTATTCTAGAATTTCATATAAATGAAATCATACATTATGAACTCTTTTACTGAGAAAAATGTTCATGAGATCCATCATGTGTATATGTATATATTCATCATCTAGATCACTTCCACCTGGATGAGGGTCCATGGGTTTTGTTCCTCCAGCAGAGCTACTGAAGTAGAGTTCTTCTCCAATGGTAGATCTGTGAAACTAAATAAACGTATCTTCCCAACATATAATGATGGTACAGGCAATGGATAAGAGATACACATTTCTGTTGAAAAAACAGCAAAACAGCTGGCAGAAAGGAGTCACTAGTCCAAAGCAATTTGATATCCAGCAAAGCAAAGGTTGGAATTATCTTGATTAGGTTTCAAGGCCTGATAATAATTCTCCAAGAATTCTGGTTCTCCCCTGTGAGCTCTTAGTTCTGCCCTATGAGTCATTTTTTCCTTCTTCATTAAATAGTACAAGTTTGCAGTTCTCACATGCTGCTTTATGCCAGTTGAATTTTGTGGTTCAATGTCCATTTTGTACTATGTCTGTCAGTTTCAGTCCATGCAGGCAGGGTTTCTCCATATATAGTTTCTCAAAAACTTGTGGGTATTCTGTGAATCTTACAAATTTCACCTAATGAGGCAAAGGCCATAACCACTGTGGTAGTTAGATTCAGGTGTCAACTTGACCAGGTGAAGGTGCCTCGTTCTATCGCAGTGGACATGAGCCAATGGCTCATCTGTTGCTGATTACATCTGCAGTCGGCTAGGGGCATGCCTGCTGCAGTGAATGATGTTCGATTTAATTGGCTGGTGCTTAAATGAGAGAGCTCAATGTAGTACAGCCAAAGCAGCTCAGAATACCTCATTTCGGGACTTGCAGCTCAGCCCAGGCCTTTGGAGATGCAGAAATAAATCACCCCCCAGGAAAGTCATTGGAACCCAGAGGCCTGGAAAGGCCAGAAGAGATCTCCCTGTGCCTTCCTGTGTAAGAAAGAATCTCAGTTGAAAGTTGGCTGCCTTTCCTCTGAAGAGCTATACACTTTTAACTAAATAAATCCCCTTTTATTAAAAGCCAATCCATCTCTGGTTTGTTGCTTTCCGGCAGCTAGTAAACTAGAACAATCACAAATATCTGCTAGATAAACTCTGCCCTACCAAACTTTAGAATCAGTTTGTAGATGTCCACAAAAATAGCTTGTTACAATTTTGATTGGGATGGCACTGAGTTTATAGTTCAAATCGGGTAGAATTGGCACCTTTGAAATTGTAAATGTTCCAAACCCATGAACATGGAATGTCTCTCCATTTATTTAGATCTTCTTTGATATCTTTCATAAAACTCTTGTGATTTTCTGCATAGAGATCCTGTATAAATTTTGTTATTTTTATACCTAATTATCAAAAATTTTGGTGCTCCTATAAATAGTATTGTTTTTAATTTCAAATCATTTTCATTGATGATATACAGGAAATCAATTGGCTTTATATACTGTGTTAGACTGATAAGGTCCCACAAAGGTGTCTGCATCCTAATCCTAGAATGGCAAAAAATATTTTTTCAGACTAAATTAAGAATCTTGAGATGGGGAGATTATCCTGGATTATCTGGATGACACACAGTGCATCACAAGAATCACTATAAGAGGAAGGTGTGAGAGTAGAGTCAGAGAAAGCTAAGTGATGAAGTTACACTGCTGGCTTTATAGTTGGAGGAAGGGGCCATGAACCAAGGAATGTAAGTTGCCTAGAAGCTGGCCGAGGCAAGGAAGCACATTCTTTCCAGGGTTTTCATAAGGAATATATAACTTTCAGACTCTTTGACTTTAATTCAAAGAGACTGATTTGGATTTTTGACCTCCACAATTGTAACATAATAAATTTGTGTTGCTTTGAGTCACTAAGTTTGCATAATTTGTTGCAAGAGCAATAGGAAATTAATACATATATTAACTTGGTATCTTATGACCCTAAGATATTTGCATATCCTTCTAGGTGTTTTTAAAGATTCTTTGGGATTTTCTAGTTAGACAATCATGTCATTTTCCAAAGAGACAGTGTTATTCTGTTCTTCCCATGTGTATACCTTCTGTTTTCTCTCTTTGTCAAATTGTACTAGTTGTGGCTTCCATATAACGTTGGAAGGAGTGGTAAGAGAGAAAGAACATCTTTGTCTCATTCTCAGACTTAGAAGTAAAGCATTCAGTTTTTCACTATTAAGTGTGATATTATGTATAGTTTTTTGATAGATGTTCTTTATGAAGTTGGATAAGTTTTATTCTTTCATAGTTTGCTGAAAGCTTTCTGTCATTAATGGGTGTTTTGCCAAATGCTTTTTCTGCATGAATTAATATGACCATATGATTTCCCTTCTTTGGCATATTGATATAGTCAATTATACTGATTGATTTTGAAATGTTGGACCAGTCTTGTCTACCTGAATAAATCCCACTTCATTGTAGAGTATGATGATTTTTATGCATTGTTGGATTCAATTTACTAATGTTTTATTGAGAAATTTTTTTAAATCTATGTTCATGAGATATTTTGGTTTGTAGTTGAAATGTTTTTAGCCTGCTTTGTATTAATGTTTGCCTCATAGAATGAGCTAGCAAATGTTCCCTCTGATTCTATTTTCTGGAAGAGATTGTGTAGAATTGCTATCATTACTTCCTTAAGAGTTTAGTAAAAGTCCTCAGTAAAACCTTCTGGGGCTGGTTCTTTCTTTTTGGAAGGTTATTAACTATTGATTCAATCTCTTTAATACATATAGGCATATTTGGATTAGGTGAGTTTTTGTAGTTGGTGTGTTTCAAGGAATTAGTCCATTTCATCTAGGAATTTGTAGGCATAGAGCTATGCCTAGTATTCCCATATTATGCTTTTAGTGTCAATAGGATCAGTGATGACCCCTCTTTCACTTCTGATATTGGCAATTTGTATTTTCTCTCTTTTTAAATGGTTGGCTAGACTTTTCTCAATCATATTGGTTTTCCTAAAAAATAATTTGTGTTCATCAATTTTATCCATTATTTTCCCATTTTCAATTTCATTGATTTCTTCTCTTCTCCTTCTTCTCTAACTTATATGTCTTTTCTTCTACTTGATGTAGGCATACATTGATCTTTTTCTCATTTTCTAAGATGCAAGCTTAGATTACTGATTTTAGATCTTTTATTTCACAATAAATGCATTGAATGCTATTAATTTTCCTCTAATCACTGCTTTCACAGCATCTCTGACTTTGTTTTCCAGGGATTCTATGACCAATACCACAAACTGGTTGGGTTAAATAACAGAAATTTGTGTCTTACAATTTTGGAAGCTAGAAGTTCAAAATCAATGTCTTGACAGGCCATATTTCATCCTGGAGTCTATAGCATTCTGATGCTGGCTCACTGCAATCCTTGGATTTCCTTGGCTTGCATTGCCTTTTATCATACAGAGATAGATCTATCTATCTACCACTTCCTCCTTCCCTCTCCTTGTATCTGCTCCTCAGGTTTTCACTGATTTCTGTCTTCTATCTTAATGCCCAATATCTTTTGGTTATAAGAACTTCAGCCATTTTGGTTAAAGGCTCACCCTCATTCATTTCGGCCACACCTTAAGTAATTATATTTTCATAGGTCCTATTTACAAACAGGTTTACACTGATGGGAATGCAGATTAAGAATTGAGCCTGTCTTTTATGGGGTACATGAATCAATCCCCAACAATCTTATGCATTTTTTTTCCCATGGGCAGTCACCAGGAATTGAACCCAGGTCTCCAGCATGGCAGGCGAGAATTCTACCTGCTGAGTCACTGTTGCACTGATCCTATACATTTTTAAAAGCTGCATTTTCATTTTCATTTAGTTCAAAATACTTTTACATTTTTCTTGAGCCTACTCTGCTTTTTAACTTTTTATTTTGAAAGACTTTCAAACTTACAAAGCAGCTACAAAAATACTACAAAACTCATACAGAGAACTCCAACATATACAGATCCACAATTTTAGCATTTGGCATATTTGCCTTATGATTCTATCTATCTGTCTGTTTGTGTTCCTGCTTAGGTAGGTTGTATACCTCATACTCCTTGAACTTTTAATTCTCCCACTTACATTTCTTAAGAACAAGGATATTCACATATGTAACCACCTTAAATGCAGTTATCAAATTAATACAAATTAACATTGATATAAAGCTTCCAGTCCATATAGCACTTTTTTTTCATATGTCCCAATAATATCACTTTGAGCCTTTTCTTTCCCCTTGCTAGATCCCATCCAGAATATTATTTTGCACTATTGTCACTGTCTCTTTAATTGTTCTTTCTTTGGTTTTTCAGTTGTGGGAAAACATATACAACTGAAACTCTCACATCTCAACCACTCCAAAGCATATCATTTAATGAGATTAATCACCACCTTTATTACTGAAACTTCAATAATATTCAGTAACTCTCCATATCTTCCCACTGCCCCTGGCAACCTGTACTCTTTTCTGTCACGGTGAGCTTGCATATTTTCTGATATTTTCTTTGTTGTTGCCATGGGGCTTCAATTTAATACCCTAAATATACAACACTACATTTGCTTAGATACCAATTTAATTTCAATATAGTATACACAATCTATGTTCATGTAGCCTCCTATTTCCCAATATGTAGTTCTTGTCACAAATTATATATTTATATATTATAAGTCCCAACCCCCTGATTTATTATATTTTATGAATTTGCCTTGTAGATATTGTAGGAAGTAAAAAGTAGAGTTACAAACCAAAACTACAATAGTGCTTATATTTACCCATGTCATTATTCTCATTGGAGGTCTTTATTTCTTCAGGTAGCTTCAATCTATTATTCATTATCCTTTCAAGCTGCAGAACTCTTTTTAGCAACTCTTGTAGGGCTGGTCTAGTTGTGGCAAAATCCCTCAGATTTTGCTTATCTAGGACTGTTCTAATTTCTCTCACGTTTTTGGAAGACAGCTTTACTGGATATAGAATTCTTGGTTGGCAAGTTATTGGATCCTTGCATTATTTAGAAGTATATGATTTAATTTCCCAATATTTAAGGACTTGCTGGCTATGTTTTGCATAATGATTTCTAGCTTAATCTGGTTGTTATCTGAGAATATACTTTATGTGATTTATTTTCTTTTACATATATTAAAGTGTGTTATATGATCCAAAAGTGTTTATTTTGGTGAATGTGCCATGTGAGCTTGAGAAGAAGGCATATTCTACTGTTGTTAGATAGAGTATTCTATAAATATTCATTAGCTCAAGTTGATTGATGGGGCTATTCAGGTCAGTATCAGGTCATATCCTTAGTGTTATTCTGTCTACTCACTCTTTCAGTTATTGAAAGATAATTGTAATTGTGAGTTTGTTTATTTCTCCTTTCAGTTCTATCAGTTTTTGCCTAATGTTTCTTGATACTCTGCTGTTAGGTACATATATGTTTAGAATTAGCATGTCTTCTTGGAGAACTGACCCAAGGTATTATCATTATGTCATACCTTTTGATATGTTTCTTGTTCCAATATCTTTATTATCTGAAATTAATAGGGCTGCCCCAGATGTCTTTTGATTAGTGTGATCATCATATCTATTTCTCCATTTCTTTACTCATAACTTATTTGTGTCTCTATATTTAAAAGGAGTTTATTGTAGACCCCATATTGGAGTTTTCATTTCCTCATTGCCAAAAAAATACCATGCAAGGTTGGGTTAAACAGTAGGAATTTGTGAGTTCATGGTTTTGAGACTAGGAGAAGTCCAGATCAAGGCATCATCAGGCAAGGCTTTCTCCCAGAAAACTGCGGCTTTCTGGGGCTTGGGATCCTTGGTTATTGGCTTTACTTTCACATGCCGATGCACATGGTATCCATCCCTGGCTTCTCAATTCCCTTGACTTCCAGCTTCTGCAGCTCCCTCTATGACTTTCTCTCTCTCTGTGACCTTCCCTATAAGACCTTCAGTAATAGGATTAAGACCCATCCTGATTCAGTGGGCACACACCTTAATTGAAGTAACCCTATCAAAAGGCTTTATTTACAAGAGTTTACATACACAGAAATGGATTAAGGTTAGGAATGTGGTTTTCTGAAGAACATAGTTCTAAGCACCACGGTAGGTCTTGGTTTGTTGTTGTTTTTGTTAAATCTACTCTAACAATCTCTGTGTTTTAATGGTGCCTTTAGACCACTCGCATTTAAAATGATTATTTATAAAGCAGGGTTAAATGTCTATCATGTTTGTAAATATTTTCTATCAGTGAATTGGTCCTTTGTTTATTTTCCGCCTCCTGTATTTCTGCCTTCTCTGGTTTTAATCGAGGGTTTTATATGATTCTATTTTGTCTCCTATCTTAGCATATCAATTGTGTTTCATTTAAAAAATATTTTAGAGGTTTTAGTTTCTGACGTTCATTTTTAATCAATATAAGTCCATCTTCAAATAATTCTTTAGCTGCTTCACATAGATTGCAGGTGCTTTATAACGGTGTTTCAGTTTGCTAAAGCTGCCTCAATGCAATATATCAGAAATGAGTTGCTCTTACAATGGGAATTTATTAGCTTACAATTTACAGATTTTATGTCATGAAAATGTCCACATTAAGGCTTCAACAGAATGATAACTGGGCTCTGAAGAAAGGCTGAGCCTCTAGGATACCTCTATCATATGGGAAGGCACATGGCTGGTGTTTGCTGGTCCTTCATTCCTGCGTTTCATTGCCTTCAGCACTAGTTTCAATGGCTTCCTCTGTGGTCCTCTCTTAGCTTCTATAGGGCTCTTCTCTCTCTACTCTCTTGGCTTTTTCTGTCCTTTGTAAAAAGGATTAAGATGCACAATGAAAGGGGTGGGTCACATCTTCATCGAAATAACCCAACCAAAAGGTCCCACCTACAGCAGGTACACATGCACATGGATGGATTAAATGAGCATGGCCCCTTCTGGGGTATATAACAGCTTCAAATCAGCACACATAGTATTCCTAATTCCTCTTCTCATTCTTTATGACATTGCTGTCATTCATTTCACTTATCCATATACTACAATCACCCAATACATTGGTACTATTATTGGTTTAAACAGCTATCTTTTAGAGAAATTAAGAATAAGAAAAATAAAAGATTTTATTTTAAATGTTTTATTCCTTCTTAAATGCTATTGATGTGAATTCAAGTATCTAAGTGTTCTAGTTTGCTAGCTGCCAGAATGCAATATACTGGAAACAGAATGGCTTTTAAAAAGGGGAATTTAATAAGCTGCTAGTTTACAGTTCTAAGGCCAAGAAAATGTCCCAATTAAAACAAGTCTATAGAAATGTCCACTCAAAGGCATCCATCCAGGGAAAGATACCTTGGTTCTAGAAGGCCAATGAAGTTCAGGGTTTCTCTCTCAAGTGAGAAGGCACATGGTGAACACAGTCAGGGCTTCTCTAACTTCTCCAACATGTGCCCTTCTCAGCCGAAAGGGCACATGGCAAACACAGTGTCATCTGCCAGCTTTCTCTCCTGGCTTCCTGTTTCATGAAGCTCCCAGAGAGGCATTTTCCTTCTTCATCTTCAAAAGTCTCTGGCTCATGGACTCTGTGCTTCACGGTGCTGCAGCATTCTCTGCTCTCTCCGAATCTCCTTCATTCTCCAAAATGTTTCCTCTGTTATAGGAGTCCAGAAACTTATCAAGACCCACCCAAATGAGTGGAGACACATTTCCCCAATCCAGTTTAGCAACCACTCTTCATCGGGTTACATCTCCAGGGAGATGATCTAATTACAGTTTCAAATATACAGTATTGAATAGGGATTATTATGTCTTTACGAAATGGGATTTAGATGAAAACATGGCTTTTCTAGGGGGCATACATCCTTTCAAACCAGCACACTAAGCTACTTAATTTTCCTTCTTCAGATGTTCTTCTTTGAACATTCTTGCAGGGCATTTCTGCTTGAGCTAATTTCCCTCAGTTTTTGTTTATCTGAGAAAGTATTTCTCCTTCATTCTTAAAGGCTAATTTTGCTGCATATTAAAATCTAGATTAGTGCTTTCTTTTTCTTTCAACACTTAAATATTTCCCCCCTCTGTCTTTTTTCTAGCATGGTTTCTGATGAGAATTTCATTATAATCCTTTTTTTGAGGGGAAGGAAGTAGAAGAACAACCGGAATATGTGGCTTTGCCTGTGATCTTTGTTAATGCTTTTGCCCTCTGTAACATTATAGTTCATAGGGAACTTGATTGTTTTGTAATCTGCAGGGCATTATACTCATCTACTATATTGATGACATCATGCTATTTAGTCCTGGCGAACAGGAAGTAGTAAGAACTTTAGATACCTTACCAAGATATGTGCATGCCAGAGGATGAGAAATAAATTACACAAAATTTTAGCCATCTGTCAAATTGTTGAAGTTTTTAGGAGTCCAATGGTCTGGAGCATGCTAGAACATTCCATCTAAGGTTTTATTTTTGCTTTTGTCTTTAAGTTTTTGTACCTTATAAGCTCTATGGCTATGAAAGAGACACAGTACATGATAGACCACTTTGGATTTTGGAGGTTACACATACTACTCCACTAATGTTAACCACTTTAACAGGTGACTTGAAAGCCTGTCAGTTTCAGGTAGAGCTCAGAGTAAAAGAGGACTCTACAGCAAGTCCAGATTACAGGGCAAACTACCTTGCTGCTCAGGCAACATGACCTAGGGGATTTGATGTCGGGTAAGATTGCTTGGTGGATTCTTTGTTAAGTCCTAATAGGAGAATCATAGCAAAGACACACGACAATACTTTGTGCAGGAGAGTACTAATTATGGTTTGAAAAGCAGCTCTTTGATCAACTCGGAATTGCATCCAGTCAATATATGCTTCCTCTCTTTAGTCCTTTGTAGCCATTTCTGTGGCACATGCTGCACATTCTGGTTCCTTAGATGATTCCAGAAGAATCAAACCCTAGTCATTCTTGGCAAAAAGCAGTTCAATAACACTTTCTTGTATTTGTTCTTCTTCCTTCCTTCTTTCACTGTTCCCACCCCCCTACTCTATTTCCCTGGGATTAATTTACTAAAAAGAAAACAAAACAAAACAAAAAAAGAAGCTACCTTCATCTAAGTATTTATCTCGGGTTTTCCTTCCTAGAGGAATCTCAAGATAAGACAGTTCCCATCTTCTGGACTAGAACCTAATGAGGGAGTAAATCTATTTCCTTGGCCCTGTATACATGCACAGGGTGATATTTGTTTGGTTATGACAATTTTTCCTCTCTCATTCTTTCATGGTCAAAATTGGATCTTGTGGGAGATAAGAAAATAGGTCTCTAAATACATAATCAAAATAACTTTAGATATAAATATATGGAACTTTGAAATTAGATTTATCCTTTTTAAATCCATATATTTTCATGCTAAATGTTTTATGCAGGTGTGATAAGAGCATAAATTAATTTATTACAATAGTTATATAATAAATAAATAAATAGTGGTGTAAATAAATAAATATTTATGTGAAATAACTATTTTCAGATCAGTAGGGTCTTTTGACAAGATAGAAGGAATTCAACACTGCCGATCAACAGATAACTGAAGATCGGCAGGTTGTATTGTTTATGGTAATCAGGTGCAAGTCCCTTAACATAAACATTGTTGAATAGGATTTTGAATTCTTATTGGGAAAAGAATCCTTGTACTGACAAATTTCAGAAATAGCAGATGTCAGATATGCACAATATAGTTTTGTTTCTCAGCTTTTTAATCACTTTTGCCTACCAGTTATTGAACTGCCAATAAAATCTAAATGCACCTAACTTAACATAGACTGAAGTGAATTTTTTCAAGATGGAATTATAATCAAATTAATTGATCCACATTTATGAATCTGTATTACATAAATGCTATAAATATTCATACATACACATACATATATACCCAAGAACACATACATATGTATATATATGATAAATATTTATACACATATACACACACATAAGAGTAAATACAAAAAGCTTGAGGCACTTGGGCACATTCAGCATGTTGTAAATGATCTTTGGAGATTTATCTACTCCTATGAAAAAGGTTAATTTTATCTTTTTTATTTTTTTAATTAGGAATTTCTCTGAAAGCATCATGATTTTATTTATTAGAAACCAAACATGAAAACAAATATAGTAGTGATATATTTGTGCTCCTATAGAGTCCAACTTATCCTGTTTACTGATAGTCAGTAAATAGAGGTGGCAGTTAAGGGGTGGGATTTACTTGACATTCATATAATTCTTATCTTCATTCCTCTATAGGTAAGGTTATTTTTCTCTCTGTCTTTGATCTTCCTATGTTGCATAAAATATACCTAGGTCTTTTGTTGTGGAGGTTTGGTTTTTTGTTCAATTTTGGTATTTTCTTGCATGGTGTACTCTCTGCATTCTGGACTTGTGATTTCATGTCTATCATTAATTTTATAATGTTCTCTGCCATTGTAACTTCAAATACTTCTTTCCCTCCTTCCCTCCCTCCCTCCCTTCCTTCCTTTCTGGCATTCCAAATATATACATAGGTTGCACCTTCTGAAATTGTTTCTGTTGAACTATTATTGTCATGGTCATTGCTTCCTTCCCTGGACTACTCATGAGTGCATCAAAGACATTATTTCTGTTATAGTTTATTATTTCCTTTTTATTTGTTCTTAGATTATCCATCTTCTGCTTACATTACCCATATGTTCTTATTTGTTTTTCACTCTGTTAGAGCACCTAGCATATTCATCATTGCAATTTTAAATTTATGGTCTGACTATTCCAAAATCTCTGACATATCTGAGTCTGACGCAGATGTATTTTGTCTCTTCAGACTGTTTTTCCTATCTTCTATCATATCTTATAATTTTTTGTTGAAAGCAGATATTATATATCAGTCATTAGCAACTGAGATGAATAGGTATTGACTGTGAGTTTTATGTTAATCTAGAAGGGGTTGGGTTGTGCTTAGTTTTTTATGTAGTTATATTTGACAATGGCCTGCAATTCCTCTAATATTCTTGTTTCTGTCTCTCCTATTGACTTTGGTCTTCACTAAGTACTCCTTCTCCAAGAGAGTCTACGTCTTGCAGCCATTCAGCTATAACCCACTCACTATATTGGAACCTTGTTGGTGTTGTGGTAACATGCGGTAGAGGGGACATGGTCTATAATCTTATGATTAAATAAATAAATGCAGTCTATTTATGGACCAATGCCCCTTGGCTGTGATCTTCACAGTGTTTTTTTTTTAGCTCCCCTCCCCCTTTCTTAGGTGAGACAGAAAGTGTAGAATGGGATGAAGTGGCGTAAGGCCCCGATAAAATCTTTTCACTCTGAGTATATTTCACAGTGATTTCTCTTCCCTTCCTCTGTGAGGGTATGAGGAGATTTTTCTTGACTTTTCACCTTGAGAACTTGGTAGGGTTCCTGGAGTGAAAACCCATGAAAATTGGTGTCACCCAAACTCCTGTGGCCCCCAAGAGTTTCTCATTTTTATTATCCATTCTCAGTCTCTAGCATTCTTCAAAATTACTATTTAAATGTTCCTACCAGTTTCTGGTTCCAGCTGCCTCTGCTCCAAATAAACAGGACTGTGCTGCGACTCTCTAGCTTTAATCTTCTCTCAAGATTCTGAGACGATGGTTCACCCTGTGACGTTGGTTCTCTGATGGGTTCAAGAGAAATAATTGATTTCCCATTCGTTCAGCTTTTTGTTGTAGTTATTGGAAGGATAGGATTGGCAACATCCAAATTCCTTATATAATGGAATTAAAACAAGACATCTTTGAATATATCTTATTTTTACTTTATGATCTCCTGATTCCTTTTTATTTAATAATCTCCCTTCAATATTTCTCTCTTCTTTCATATTTTACCAAAACACCCAGGAAAACTCCAAGTACTACCTTCAACACTTTGCTCAGAAGTCTTAATTCTTCAGTCAAGACCATTGACACATGTTCTGCTTTCTGCATAACTGCTTGCAATATCACTAAGCTTTCTATGTGATAAACATCCCACTTCCAATGGGACCATTGGAAGCCATTTCAGAAGCAACGTACTACAACTGCCATCACTATTTTTTAATGATCAAAATGAAGGAGAGAAAATTCAGTATAATTTTCTAGTAAACCCTACTTTTTAAAAAAAAAACCCTATTTTTTAATGGTAAAATCTGGAGCTTGCATTATCCATTAGGGATCCATTTCTTTATGTCTTAACAAGTGACACCACACAAACTATCACACTATGTTAGGCTTGAAGGGACAGAGTAAGAAGGAGATGAGCATAGGTTTCCTATTTCCTTTTTTTCCTATACCATTGCCCATTCTCCTAACAATCCACCATGCTCTTTAATTTTGGAAATCATTGAGGTATTCAATTGCTACTCTACAGAGTAATTGCTTTCTTCCAAGGTCCCAAATTTCTTTCCATGGCTCTTAAATTGGAGCAAATACTGACCACTGCAAGATTAGTGTAATAGAGCAAACCTCAAAGATAGAATCAGAACCATTAATTTTACTTCTCAACTTCCTTTAATGCCAGACATAACGAAGACATAGAAAAAATTGCATATGACTTAGATTTTATAAAGTTGGCCTAAAATTTCAAAGTTAAACCCAGCTTCATATTATTGATTTTATTTGCAACTGTTTGGCTTACTTAATAATGTTATGTTGTGATATTTTAAATTTTAATTAGGAATGCAAAAACGCACAAGTGCCGATAGTCAATATTTAAGGAAAGAATAAATATATGAAAATCTCACTTGGGTTTCTGCACGCTTTCTCCAATGAAAAGGATGTAAAGTTCTGTTATGCCACCACTACTGCAAATTTTTAAATCAAATCTTAGTGGCAATTCCATTTTTCTGATACTAAGGTTTAAAGTTTACTGTACTTTCGCTATCTTTGAGTAATTTATTCTTCACAAATACTAAGCAAGCTGCAGAACAATAAAAACAAAGTGACATTTTGTGCATTGTGTTTTAATTGTTTGAATTGCCTATCTATAATAATATCTTTCAGAAGAATGAGATGGTTTTAGTCTAATCACTTGTGATACAAAGGCTCATTCAGCTTTTACAACAGAGACAGGCAGAGGCAATAACCAGAGACATTTTTAAAGCGTGACAAAAATACTGGGTTTCTCACCTTTTTCCCTGGATCTGACAGAAGAGTGAATGGAATTTATTGTAGATCACTCTTTTTGATCGATCTGGAAGGAGGATTTAGAGAAATGCATTCACAGTAATGAAAGTTTTCCTGTGATAAATACTTAGCACTTCCAGGATTAATTTAGCATTAGGGTTCCTTAATATTTATTAAGCACCTACTGAGCTTTCAACAGACACTCTCTGGTGCTGATATTTCTGCAGAACACTCAGCATATATTTGTCACTCTGACATCTATGACAATTCTGGAATGCTACTAAATTTAATAATGTCATGAGAAAATTGTCTAGGCACATACTGTAAAAGGACCTATGACTGATATTCATATGTCTGAAAGTACATCATGTACTCCTTGCAAAGCAATCCAGCTAGACTTGTCATTTTGATTGCTTTGGCAATTTCTTCTATTATTAATGACAACTTGATTGATTACATAACTCCAGGGTAACTGTGAAGTAGTTCAAGATTGCCTTTCACAAACAATCCCCATCTTTAGGAAGCCTGTTCTAAATTCTCCAGAGTCTGTTCTTTGGTTAGAGACTTAATGTCTTCATACCCATTCACTGGCCCTACTGTCTGTAGACTGTGTCCCACGCTGGCTTCCTTAGCTACCTAGGGCTTACTGCAATTCTAGCTCTGTCCTGTTTTGAAACTTAATAGTCTGATACCTTGTTTCCTTACTGCCTGTCTATTGGGTCTTCTTAAATGATAGCCTAATTAACTTTTAGACAATCTTCTCAGTGCATCACACTAATAAATAAAAAAGGGTTATTGGAATCTTGCAGTAGATACTGATAGGAATAAATGCTGCTCCATGGCTGTAAGAAGGGAGTCTGCCCCAGGATTTCTATACCTTTCTATACCGCTGAGCCAGAAGCTAGGGATAGGAGAATTCCACAGGTTTTTGCTGTTGCTGTTAAAGCATCTTTACATTATAAATCCTGACTGTGCTCTATCTTTAGAAGCTCATTTTAAATGGCCTTGAGGCTGGAGGAAGGGTTCCAGAGTTGGGTAGGGTGGGTCCCCAATACACACTCTATTTAGCATCTTGTAGTAGACCCTGTTGGTGGCCTGCCTACATCCCCTTGCACTGACCATTTCTGTACCTAACAACCTAACTTCCAAGTCCAAAAGTGCGTATGTCATGTGAGGGATTTCTCTGTACCCTTTCTGAGTGTTTGGAAGACTGGAAGTCCCATGGAAGTTGTGTTCCTGACTGCAGTCCTAAATAAATGACCAGGGGAAGTTAGAAAATACATACCCCAACCCTTCATGTCTTGGATAAGATAATCTGAAGCACATTTCTACCCTGTCTTTCAGAGTTCCCAGAGCCTACACTAATAAGTTTATTAAAAATGCACCCTCAATTGGTTTTCCTCCCATTTCATATGCAGTGTGGTAGCCATGAGAAGTCCTAATACACCTCCAGACCCTGGGGAAGAACTGACCTACGGCCCAATTGCTGGGCTGTTGTATTCCATCATAGCATTTGTGCAGAGGCCACTCTTCCCTTCTCCTCCCAGCCAATAATGGAATGTGACAGGAATACTAATATCTACTTTAATACAGAGTTTCCTCAATTAGGAATTCATCTACTTTCATATGAGGTTGTTTGACATTTTGTAGGGGTATATCATACTAGAAAATTTTGGAAGATGGTGATTTATTTCATTTCCCTGCCTTATAAACCATGCAGTCATGATTCAAACGGTCCCCACCCCACCCCAAACATAGATTTTTTCCTTGACTAATAAAATCCCAAATCACATTATAATTCAGTTGTATTAGTCTGATTATATGGTACTTCTGAAAATATGTGTTGCCAAACAAGAGGGCTCACTGCTCAAGGGACAAAAAGCCAATTCTGTGACACCATGGTTTCAAAGAGAGCAAGGGTTTTATTATGAAGCAGCCAAGTAAGGAGACAGGAGGCAAAGCTCTAATCTGTCTTCCCAGTTTGAACGTGCTTAGAGTTTTTATTAGATTATATAAAGGGAGGTGGAGTTAGAGACATTGGCACATTGTGATTGGTTAGCAAACATTCAAATTAAGGATTATAAATTGGCCAGTCAAGCCTCTGAACTAATTGGGATAGACATTATCAGGGTGTAGAGGAGTACAGAAGCATCTGGTTTCAGCACAGCTGTCAATCAGTTGGCTAATAGTGACAACTACAAGAATAATGGAAGAAAATAAGTAAGGGAAGCATGGTGGTCAATAGTCCTAGTGTCAGCAAAGCAAGAACTTCTTACCTGACCTATTTTTAACTGCTGTTGTTGTCAAAAGACATATGGATGTCTTTTGAATTGATTATATATGGTCAATTCAGTCTACCAAATTATTAGTTCTAAAATTCTATAAAACACTAATTTGACAAAGCCCATCCTCTACATCTTATTATTTCAATTACACTTAAAAATAATGCTGGCTGAATTCAGCAAAGGGCTATCAAGCATTGCCACTTATTTTTCTTTACTGTTTTCTTCACCCTCCATGGCCCTAGTGTACGCTAACTAATATATTCTTTCTGAGTGCCCCAGAACATTATCTTCCCTGCATGCTGCTTCCCATATTTGAAACAGATTCTTTCATCCGTTCTGGGAATCACTATCTGCCCCTTTTCTTTAGCACTTACATGCATGCTCAGTTCCTCAGTAAGACATACATGTACACATTAGTCGCAGCCAGTTCTGTTTGCTTCAATACAATCGGTTTCTCAGGAATTTATATCAAATATGATATTGATGGTCAATATATATACCTAGGTCAAATATGACGTCAAATTTGGAGTCAGCTTTTCTTACAGTAATTACGACTATGCCTACTGGAAGAACTGGAATGTCTTAGTGCTGAGACATTAAACTTTAAATCATTTAAAATTTTAGTAAAATAAACTAATTAAATGCAGTTTTAAAAAATTATTGAGGTTTTTTTGTTGCTATTGGCAGAATCTGACTGAACTAGTGGAGTTAATGATTCTTGAATTATATTCTAAGTTTTCATTAGGTGGAACCTTACTAATTTGGCAAAAATCTGAGCTGGTTTACGTTTATTTTTTTTCTGATGAAGGAGTTGACTAAGCAAATCAATAGTGCAGATAAAACTAAACTACTTAAAAGAAAAAAAATCTTTCAAGCAATTTTCCATACTAATTACTGTTATATAAATGGGTCTTGCTAATTGTAAAAATCCTTATTTCGAAGTATACAGGAATGCTCAGTGCAAAGCTGTTTGCATTGGTGGGGAATTGGAAACATTCTATATGCCCTTTTCTAGGAGAGTAATAAAGAAAATGTGGATACAACTGGAATGCTATGCAGTATGTGAAAGCAATGTATAAACTGTATGCATAGCACCGTGTGCGAAATTTTAAAATGTACTGCTCAGGGCAGGAGTCTGCAAACTTTTTTGTAAGGGTCCAGATAGTGAGTATTTTAGACAGTCTCTGTTGCAGATATTCCATTCTGCAGTTGTAGCATTAAAACAGCCATATATAATACCTAAATGAATGGGAGTGGTTGTGTTCCAATAAAACAATTTATGGACATTGAAATTTGAATTTCATGTAATATTCATATATCATGAAATATTATCCTTTTGTTTTTCCCCCACCCTTTGAAAATGTAAACCCCATTCTTAATCCATAGGCTATATAAAAACAGGTGGTGGACCAGAATTGGCCATCCATTAACTTAGGAGAGATACACCCACAAAAATTGCTAAAATGAAAAAGATGAACAATACGAAGTGTACCTAAAGATGTAGAAAAACTGGAACTCATACATTGCTAATGGGAGTATAAAATAATACAAACCCTTTTGAAAAGAGTTTGGTAGTTTTTAATAAAGTTAAACACCCACTTACCATATCACCCAGAGATTCCATTTCTGGATATTTATCCAAGAGAAAACAAAAACATAGAAACACAGGACATATTCACAAATGTTTCTATCTAGGAGCTTTACTCTTAAGGGCCAAAACCAACCAACAAAACCCAACCAAACAAGTAAGCAAACAAATCTTGAAACAAGATTTGTTTCCAACCTTAACATGGCAAGTGGGAAAATTAACAAGGTTGTTTCCAACCTTAAAATGGCAAGTGGGAAAAAAGAACTGTGTGTGATGGAATCCAATTCCACTGGCAAAAAAAGAAGATAGGCAGAAAAGAGGACAAAACTGCATGGTTCTGTTTATATAAAGTTCTAAAATTGGTGATCTAATATATAGTGTTAGAAATCAGATGAGTGGCTGCCTGGCATGGTGGATGGGTGATGATTGTAAAGGAACACAGAGGAACTTCTAAAAGTTATATAAATCTACACCACAATCAAGGTAGTGGCTACTCAGTTTTATACAGCTATAAAATCTCATCAAACCCTATAACTAGCATGTGTGCATGCACTGTAAATACATTATACCACACTAAAGCTGCTAAAAAAAAAAAGGAGTAGTAAAAACAGAAGTAGAGCTCTAGTTATTGGCATGGAATGATATTTGTGAAAACGTAAGTGGTAAATGCAAGACAGTAAAGTGTGTATATTATGATCTGATTTATTTTAAAATGAGATATTTATTTGTGCTATTGTGCTCTGTATAATTCCAAATCACGTTTTTCCCGTCATCTCCAAGCACTTGTCAATAATTTCCTTCTGGTGGGGCGGGGGGCAACGATGGTGGGGGTAGTGAGAAGATTAAGGATTTGTGGAGAATGGTGTGAAAAGTAAATGTCACTTTTTACACCAAATACTGCTTATTCAGTTTTTGTTTTTGTTTAAAGTAACCATTTGTTTTGATTTTTTTTTTTTAAAAAAAGAAGAGGGTGGTGCGACAGTGGCTCAGTGGCAAAAACTCTCACCTGAAATGCCGGAGACCCGGGTTGGATCCCCAGTGCCTGCCCATGCCAAAAAAAAAAAAGAAGAGTGAGGTAAGAAGTACATTAGCAGCCTCCTGGGGTCCTATATTAATTCACAGTCACAGAAATTCTTTCCAAATTATTTAAAAAGTAGTCAATAGTTAATTATTATTTTTTAATATGTGCTATATGCCGTGGTAAGTGTTATGATCTCAATTCTCACAATAACCTTAAGACTGAGTTACACAATTAGTAAAAGGTGGAATAGGAATTGAGTATCAAGCAATCTAATTCTAAAGCCTTTCCCTGAATCCATTACATTATACTTCCTAATTCTAAAAAGATTGTTAATAGTAGAGACGGGTTGAGAACCTCAAGCCTTTGATTTGACTCAGAGTTATTTTCATTTCCTGGTGGTGACCTTCAAGTTGAAAAAAAATATATATATATATGTAAATATCCTGTTAAAATGTTTTTACCAAATTTTAGGATAATTATAGTACAGTATGGATCCACAAAATCTAAGAGTAATAGAGTATATAATTAATTAAAATATATTTTTTAGCTAAATTGCCTTTGCTGTAGAACAAAAATTTGAGTTCTGTTTAAATGTCATATGCATACTTTTATGATCATACTTAAAACTTACATATACTTACTATCACACTGGGCCTTTTCAAAGACATTATCTAGTGAAATTATTACTTAGAGTCATATAAAGCACTGACACCAGAGCCTTGTGCCTAACCCCGAGAGTAAGGCAAATGAGTGATTTGTAGTTAAATGGTATACTTATAGACCACAAAAATCAGTCAAGCCTTTGACATATTAGTACATAACTCTCATTCATGGATAGATTCCCTAGATTCACAGAACTGCAAAGGACCACTCTAGGCAACTCTGAAGGAAGGAAGGTGAGGAATAAATACCCTACTTCTAACTCCTCGTGCCTGATTTCATACCAGTATCTCAGATCAGTGGAACCCACAAGGAAGCTGTTGGGCAAGACCATATGGGTTTGATTCCCAATACACGTAACACGTTAGAGAAAGACTATAGACTGAATCAGGAAGGACGTATGGAAGATATCCAGCACAATCCTCAAGATTTTAAATCAGAGTATTTATGGATATATGTTCAGGATATGCAGGCAGATATATGGCTTCACTTGAATAATGGTTAGATACAGTTATGATAGACGTGGATTCCTCATGTCAACCATTGGATTCCTCATGTCAACCATCAGCTGTAACTAAGAAACGATGACACATTTTAGACAGTGCATGAAATCCCTATTCATCCCACATCTCACCCATACCACTTCATTTAGATTCCCTGTTGGATTTTTGTGGGGATTTGAGTTCATGCTCATTTTCTCATTTATAAAACAAATTCATTCTCTGTAGGAGATTATGGAGAAGTAAGATGGTTTCCTTACATTGCCCAATTAATGACTGATGCAGAACTAGAATCTAAGGGCATTAGTTATGGTAGGTTATGTTTTACTACAGTTACGTAGTATTGCCAAATATCTGCAGTTTAACATCAATGTTTAAATTTTATTTTCCTCCACGTTTTCTGTGGGCCATGCAATGACTCAGAGATTCACTTGAGTCTGTCATCTCAATGGGTGGCTTCCAGGTCACCACAGCTGCAGAACGGAAAGCCAGAGTATTGCCCACAAGCTTTTGCCCCATCATGGAAGGGTTTTTCCACCCCTAATTAAAGTCCACCACCCATGTGTCTTGAGCATTAGGAATTGTACATTTTTGTGTGCCAAGAAAGGGAAGGAGAACCAGATGACGAGCACAAGCAATATCCTGCATACAAGTAATCTTAAACTTAGTCTAGGGCTCTACCTACTTATTAATGCCATCCTTTGGTTCTATATTAGCTGTATGCTCACTGCTGTTCTTGTGTGCAGACCTTCAGAGCTATCCCTGCAGGGAACAGTGCGATGAAAATGTTTGATGGTGCTCAGTGAAGACAACACGGAAAAGGAATAACATGAGCTTTCCTTTGAGGGTGGAGTAGGATTTAGAAAGATAAAGAAATTCGTTAAGGTTATCCCAGCCATTGGCATAGTCTGAGTAAAGGTGGGAGGGAAGAATTTTCACAGCATGTTTTTATAAACCTGGCAGGTCAGTTTTTACTCTAGCAAAATAAGTTTGATCTTTATATGCTTGACTAAGGAGCTTGTACTTTATTTCATGGTCCTTAGACAGGAATTGGTCCAAAGTGAGTATTTCTTAGCAAGACAGAAGTGTGTATTATTTGGATTCCATAGAGGTAATTTCACTCTCCATTTGCATTTGTAGATTCAGCTTCAAGGCCATTTTCTTATATTCGAAAAGTTCAAAAGCCAGTACTTGGGAAATAATTGACTGTGTGTTCCTGCCTTGGAATATCTAAGACTATAACTACCCAGTGAATTCCACACTACTCTGTTAAATGCTGCTTCTATCCAGGGAGGACATGGGAAAGCCAAAGACAGCATGGCTGTCTCTGTGAGTGATGATATTGCTGGAGGCATGGATAGGGAGATAAAGCATTATTAATAGAATAGAACATGGGGGTGATGGTCATATGAGCCACACTAGTCTATTTTTGCACGGCATAAGGGATTTCTAGCCATCATTTTGATTTGCAATGGTGAACCATCATCTGCAGTAACAACTGTCCATGAAATTATATAAACTTGTAAATTTACTGAATGCAGTATTTTAAAAGGAACATCATCTTTTCAAACAGTAGGCATGTATTATAGAGGCAAACTGATGAATAGACTATCACTAAGCATCGTTAAATTATTCTAAGTGTAATAGAATGTGTACGTGGGATAGAAGTAAAAACAATGTCACCTAGGAATTCAGAATAGTTAAAGTATATCAGTTGGACCACAACACATAATTTTTATTTCCACTTTGAATTGTTAATAACCTCATAGAATTATCATTAAGTTCCGAAACAGCAAGCAAATTTTATTCAATTGACACCACAGCCAATTCTAAAGCAGAGTAAAATAATTATCATTTTGATAACCTCCTTCCCTCTTTTCCTGTCCAACTTTTCCCTTGTCTTCATCCAGGTGAAGTTTGCGTGGATAAGAGTAAAAGATTTGCTCACTTATTCACACCCGTGTAGGTAGCAATAGGTTATCTTCTCTGAGATGATCTGCATTTTAAGTTGGGCTTACCATTTCCCCATGTTTTGAAACAAAAAGCCTTACCACCAGTTTTCCAGAGAACAAGCTTTTACTATCTTAGTTGGAATTGAGTGTAAACACCTGATATAATACTTTTACTTCAGAACAGGTTTTTTATAGAAGGGAAAAAAGACAGGGGAAAGAGAGTATTCATGGCACTCGAAACCCAGAAAAAGAGATATAAAACAAGAAAGAAAGGGAACATTATGCAAAGCTTACTATCATCATCATTTGAAATATTCAGATTTTGGGCATCATTCTAAGTATTTCTTCCTTTATTTTGCCTATAAGAAAATGTAAAAACAAATTACATGTGGAAAAAATTTCAATCAATATTATTAATGAAGATGATTAAAGACTAGTTTTTGTAATAGAAGTTGGCCCACTGTAGACCAAACAGCATTCATTCAACAAACATTTATTGAGAACCTATTATGTATCAGGCACCATGTGAGATTATATTGTATCTGAAGATACAATTATTCTAGACAAGCATGGCCCCTGCCCTCAAATGGTTTCCTTAATGGCAGATGAGACTTTAAAATAACAATAAGATAAAATCATCACAAGTTACAATAAGTGGTATGAAA
Source organism: Myrmecophaga tridactyla (assembly GCA_004026745.1). NCBI lineage: Eukaryota > Metazoa > Chordata > Mammalia > Pilosa > Myrmecophagidae > Myrmecophaga > Myrmecophaga tridactyla. The sequence continues at coordinate 22,148 of PVIY010004411.1, read as the reverse complement.
TAAACAAGGGGCATATATTGTAAATAACAGCGGTGCTCATTTAGTCTGATATTGAAAGAAGGTTGAGACCTAAATGAGTGAAGGAGCCAGCCATTTAAAGAGCATTCTAGGCAGAGGGAGTCATATATATAATGACCTTAAGGCACAAAAGTTTAGCAAAGTTTTGTCAGACCTGAAAGTAGGACAATACTTAAAAGCATAAGACAGGGGAGGATTAGAGTATGAATCAAGTTATAAAGGGAACTCCTGTTAAGGAGAGATCTGTAGTTTCATGCTTTGAGTCCTCCTTCTCCCCCCACCTCTACTTCTTACACAAAATAATGACAGAACATAAATGGAGAAAATTTTAAAGATATAGCTGGTTGTAAGCAAAACACAAATCTCTATGGATCATAAACAAACGTATAAAAAAAGAGATCCTAAGCTTTTAATTATGGCCCAAAGTACCATCTTGTTAGTCTTTAAGCAGTTGAAGGCAGCTGGTAGCTCAGCCGGTATAAGGTAACAAAAATTAAAGGTGTCACTGTAAGTAATGTGGGGAACATCTGAAGCACACTGCTTAATATAAGAACTTCCTGTTAATGGATGATTTAAAATATGGCCATCAATCCCTTGTGTGTGCAGGAGGTAGGAACAATTTGACTGAGCCTTTGAGTCAGAATCTAGGCCAGGCTGTACCACTGGCTCAATAGCCAGATATATAAGATCCCAGATATCCCCCAAATGGGAACCAGGGGCATCAAGATAAAGCTTGCTCTGGATTATGCATCCCATGGGCTGAGTAGAAGCAATCACAAAACCACTAAGTAAGGAGCTAGGAAGAGAGAAAAATGGAAAGTCACAAAACAATAACTGCATCCCCTAGATTATCCTAGAGATCTCTGTGTATGTTTGGGACACCGTGTATCAGGGTATGTGTTCAAGCATTGTTTATAAAAGAAAATAATTGGGGAAAAAAGTGAAACATCAGTGAATGATGAATAAGAAAAGTCGATGAATAAGAAAAGGGTTAATTAAATGTGATATATTCACATTCTAGACTACCAAGGATTATTAAACTGTAACAAAGCTGCATGTAACAGATGCATAAATCTTAAAAGAAATATTGTTTCCAGTTCCTCACTATGGGGTAGCAGTATTCCTCCAAATCCCCCCTCTTATAACTAAAACTCCTGGACCTACACAAAAGACAAGCATATGAAACTCTGAATAGTGGAAGAAGACAGTGAACTTCATAGGGACCCTGGAACTTGAGGCCATGTCAAAACTTTTGTTCCTTTAAAAAAAGTATGTGTGTGTGTGTGTGCATGTGTGTATACACATACACATATATACACACATATATAATATGTATATATAAATGCGTGCCAATGTGTATATATATATGTGTGTGTCTACATAAAACTATTTTTCCTTTAAAAACAGTGGGTATGTGTATATATGTGTGTACTTATGTATATACATGTGTGTCTTCATAAGATAAATAGATATATATATACACATACATGTACTTTTTTCATATATACATATACACATATACATATGTCAAAGTTAAAAAAACAGAACCATATAGTACATATCAGGAATTATGGCATTTTTCAATCTTTCTCAATGTTTAAATGTGAGGGTACTACTCTAGTATAGAGGCAAACATTAAAAGAACTCCAAGCCCATTGATTTTATTTCAGTTCCTTGAACATATCAGGCAATTTCCTTCCATAAAGACTTTGTATATGCTGTCTAGCTTATCTGGAATTTTCTCTTTTCACTCTCCCCGTGGCTGTCGCCTTCAGAACCTTAAGATCTAAAAGTAAACAGTATTTCTAAAAGAGGCCTTCTCTGACCATCCATATAAATTTGATTAACCCTCTACTCATTATGCTCTGTCACCATAACCTGTTTGCTTCTTTCACAGCAGCTATTTCTTTGTTTACTTGTTTGTTGTACATATATGCTACTAGGTTTTACATTGCACGAGGGCAGGGGATTAACTATCATTTCTATTTTGTATCCCTGGTGCCTACAATAATATCTGGTACATAGTAGGTTGGTACCTGTTTGCTGAATGAAGAATGGACACTTAAGATCACCAAGTTAGGTCCAAGAGTGCTTAAATGTATTATCTAATAGTTGCCAGGACAAAGAGAATTTTTCACGCATAGTCAGCTGTCACTTTATAGTATTATTAGATTTCCAAATGACATCAAGACGTGTAAATTATAAATAAAGTAAAAACCCCAATTATCTACAGATATTGTTTTCAAAATATGGGTTGAGGGGTTGCTTAGGGGACAAGATGCCAGCCACTGGTGTAACTATTTTATGTATTTGGGCCTCAATTTATGTTTTGTTTGATGGAAGTGTTCCATGACTAAAAAATGAACATGATATTCAATTGACTAGTAGCTTTCCAATGACTTCACTTGGCATGAAACTCTTCTACGATGTGGCCCAATACCTTTCCAGTTGACTCCACTATTCCCTCCAAGCACTGTGCTTTCCTGGTCAGTGGGATTTACTCCTTGACTAGAGAACACATGATATGTGATTTGAACAGTACACCTTTGCTTATTCTGGCCCCCCTGTTTAGCAAGCTTTCCCTTCCATCTCTGAATGTATTTATTTCAGGTGAGAATAAGATCAATTCTCACCTCTGTGAAACCATGAAAAATATGGTAGGCCACATACATCTCACTCTTCTAGCAAAAGCTAGAGCTGGAGCTAGAGCTAGAGATAATACTTCAGGGTTGTTAAGATATTCTTGTACAAAGCAAGTACTCAATAATGCATATGGACTGTGTAATTTGATATAGGGACTGAAAATCATACGCAATTGTGAACTCTCCTTTCGTTTCCTCTCCTTTCATTTCCTCTCTTTCTCTTTTTCTCCACCTCCATTCCCCCCCAAACATGTGAAGATAATATATAACAATTATTTTTTCAATGCCTTTATTGTCACTTGCTAGTTCAATGAACTATTACAGAGTCTAGCACATGTCAGGCATTGGAGATACAGCAGTGAAGAATATCTCCATCCTCATGTAGTTCGCATCTTAGTAGGGGGAGATAGAATGAAGAAAATATTTTGCATGTCAGACAATGAGACGTGCTATAAAGATGAACAAAGCAAGGAATGGTCTGGGAAGGTAGAGATGTTGAAACTGTAATTGGTTGGGTAGGGGAGGCCTCACTGATGGGGTAGTCAAGCAAAAACCTGAAGGAGAAGAGGGAGTGAGCCCTGCGGATATCTGTTGGCAGAGCAGTCCACTTGGTGGGAGAAGCAAATGCATAGTCCCTGAAACAACACAAACTTGTCTGAGAAGTGCCAGGAGGCCAGTGGGGAAATGAGTGAACAAGGAGATTGGGGCAGAGAGGAAATGGGGCAATTATGTAGGGCTGTTGAGATGGTTGTAAGGTTATTTGCTTTTTCTCTAAATGAGATGCTGAGTGTTGGAGTTCTGAGCACCTTGGCTACTGTATTGGGATTAAATTGCAGGGATTTAAGAGCAGCCATGCTATGACCAGTTAGAAGGCTACTGCAGTGGTCATCTGAGCAAGGTCTTGGGGGTGGTGGTGGAAAATCATCAGATTCTGAGTGCACAGCATTTTGAACACAGAACCAAAAGATTTTTGTTCCGGTGGGGAAAAGAGAGGGATCAGTGCTGACTTCAGGGTTTTTGGTCTCAGGAAATAGAAGGGTGTGCTTGCCTTTTGCTAAGATGGGGAAGTTGGTCGGAGGAACAGTTTGGAAGATCAGGAGTCTGTTAGGCTCGAGATGCATATTAAAATATTCCAAGTGATTGGATAAATAAATCTAGATTTCAGGAGAAAAACAAAAGTAGTTAATAAATAAATAAGTTTAAAACTATAAGACTGGATGAAATTATTAAGTAGGTAACTGCAAACCTTATTCATAGAACCATAAAAAAGTACATCTAGAAGGAATGGCTATCATATAAGCAAAAGAAAATGGAGAGTTTTGTCTCTTTTTCAAAGTTGTACCCCAGGTTTTTCATACGTGGCCTGGCATGTAATAGGCACGTAATAATATTTAATGATTTAATGTGATGTATTTCAAACATCATTTGAACTGAGGCTCACAACATTTTATGACCTATCCACTATGACCCAATTATGTTAAATCTAAGGCAAGAATTGAAATCTCCTAATTTCTACTCCAGCAGTCTTCTATTGTACCTAACTCTCCCAAACGAAATTTACTTACCTTACTCATGATAAACATCTGATTTCCAATTTTTTATTAAGTTGCACATTGCTCAAGTTATTTTTTCTACATTTTTCTTAAACTTAGGATGCCTCTAAAACTAAAATTAATTACATGTTTTTCTTCTATTTGAATCAATTAAGACATGGAATAACTTTCTTGAGGAATCAGATTTTAAAAACAGCAGTAGGAATCTTTGATTTAATAAAAATTCTTTGTTGCCCCACCCCACTTATTGAATTATAACAACACTCATCCCTTTTTTTCATTTGGTTGTTATTGATTTTCTCTACACTATAAGGGAGTAAATGCTATATTAAATGTTAAAAGCCTAAAAATAAATAACAATTCATCATGGTGTTTGCCAGATAATTTTTATTTTTTTAAAAAAGGAAAATAGATATAGGGAATGTGTTAATAATTTATTGTGCATTTTCTTAAATTTTGGTGAAATTATATTTAAGAGTACATTAATTACAACAAATTAGAAGGATACTTTTCTCCAATACAGGGGGTGAGTTACTGTGTATACCCAATATTTCTAAAATATTTATTCCATTAGCTTTGGGTTTATTATCATCATTCTGGTTTTTCTCTATATGAATGAGTAACATTCTTTATAATCCCTCTGCCTTTCCATCTTGTCCCATAGTGGTCCTGGAATTCCCACTATTTTCCATTCTCTTTTTTTTTTAGGGGGGAAGAGGGATGGGGAGAAAGATGGGAACTTTTCCTTCAAGATAACTGTACTCTGCTACTTACATGTGACCTTAGAGGATATAGACACTTACTTCCATGAACAGAGTGTGTGAATTAGGTTTCCTCTCTGACAGCAAAATAAGTTTTGTTGTGGAGATTTTGTCCAGTGAACAAGTAAACTGGACATTTACAGGAAAAGGGAAGTCCCCTGTGGCCTAAGTGAAGTGGAAAATGAGACTTAATGAGTAGACAATGTTAGAAATGTTCCATGAAGTGTAAGATAGGATGGATTGGAGTTGTCTGCCCATGAATCTTACCCACTCTGGTTTGATATCTTTCCATTCAAGATTTATTCATTTGCAAATTGAAAGATGACAAAATCTAAAGCAAAAATTTCCAGAAAAGGCATTACATTATAATGATGTATAAACACCTTATTGTAACTTCATTATAATGATGTATAAACACCTTATTGTAACTTCCCTGCTTTTTTTTCTCAAATAGAAAATACATTTAAAAAAAATTAAGGTCCAGAAGAAAAATTGTGGATATCCAGTTTTCTAATAGTTGGACAAAAAGTGGGCTCAAATGGAAATCTGAAGTTTCTGAAAGGAAAAGAAAATGAGTGCTAGAGACTTCATCTATTGCACAATTTTTGTGAAAGATGACAGATAGGGTAATTCAAATCAGCTCCCAATATTCCCAAGGGTAAGTGTCAAGCACTCATACAAAAATTAAGTGAAGGCATCTGGCATAGTGCCTGGCACATCTCATACATTTAAATAATTGTTTGCCCAATTCATCACCTACCCTGGAACCGGCCTGGTAGATCTACTGGATCTAGCCACAATGTAGAGTGTATAGAGTGGGTAACATTCAGGTATGAATGTCTCATGAACCTTTCACATTTTTTTTTAACAAGACAGAGGGCTGTTTGCCCGCATATACATTTATAGCACCTTTCATGTATATAGCACAAAACCTTTTTCAAAGCATCATCTCATTTCTCATATTCATGACACACTAGTTGGGTATTCTTACATTATGTGATGTTACCACGATGCGTAAAGATTTGGATAATGTCTGTAAGTCAACAATTTCCTTTTCATAGCCATTACTTTGCTTCTCAGAACTAGCATCAAGTAACTTGTGATGTTCTTTCTGTGGGCCACAAATACAACAATGTTAACTATCCAGTTTTTAGAAGTAGAAAATAAAGAAATCCCTGCAATGTTATGTGGCAGGTACCAAGTTTTTTTTTAATACAAAAGGGATAATTAGTATTGATTATCTAAAGCATATCAAGGCTCATAAAGAAAAGAAGGGAAAATATATGAGCAAAAATTTGATTTTGGTTTCAGTTTTGGCTCTGACTGTCCCCGCTACTCACTGCTAGTTTTTAGCAAGAGCCCTCCTAGCATTTAGATATCATAGTGTCACCCTTATACATTTAACAAGTTCCTTTGAATTTCCTGGATCTTATTTTCTGTTTTCATTTCTCAGAGCAGCCAATCTCTACTCATAGTTTTATTATTATTGTTGATTGTTTTCTGGAGTTCCCTCCTTTTTTTTTTAACTTTTTTTTATTGTGTAGTATAAAATATATACAAAGCAAAGAAATATGAAAGCAATAGTTTTCAAAGCACTCTTCAACAAGTAGTTGCAGGACAGATCCCAGAGTTTGTCATGGGCTACCATACAATCCTCAGATTTTTCCTTTTAACTGCTACAGAATATAGGAGGCTAGAGGGCTTAAGTATTTTTTTTATCATCACAATCGACTTTTTTTTCCTTCTTTCTTTTGTGAAAAACAACATAGATACAAAAAAGTTATAAATTTCAAAGCACAGCACCACAATTAGTTGTAGAACATATTTCAGAGTTTGACATGGGTTACAATTGCACAATTTTAGGTTTTTACTTCTAGCTGTTCTAAAATACTGGAGACAAATGAGAAACCAATTTAATGATTCAGCATTCATATTCATTTGTTAAATCCTGTCTTCTCTGTACTCTGTACTCCACTTTCACCTTTGATCTTTCCATCCGTCTCTTTAGGGGTGTTTGGGCTATGGCCATACTAAATTTTTCATATTGGAAGAATCTGTCACTAATATGGGGTAGGGAGATGGGACTATCTGATGTTCTGAAGAGGCTGGGCTAGGTTTCTGGACTTATCTGGACCAGGGACCCATCTGGAGGTTCTAAGTTTCTGGAAAGTTACTCTAGTGCATGAAAACCTTGAGAGATCTTATATATTACTGTAGGTGTTCTTTAGGATTGGCTGGAATAGTCTTGGTTGGAGTCCCCTCCTTTTTGAGTTACCATCTCTTCAGGGTGAGCTTCTCTTCACTAGTGCTTGTGGAATATCTCTTCCCAGGATCAGTGTGGAGTTTTTCTATTCTTCTGGCAGGTCTTTGATGTTTTACTGTGGAAATATATATCTCCCCAGGGTCTCCATTGTTTGTAATAAATATACCTTGTGTGAGTGTTTAGCATGAATCAGTAAAATGATTTCATGAGGAGCCATGCTTTTTTAAACTAAAATTAAGGGTGTATTAAAACAATATATATCATTTAACATAATTATAAATGAAAGAAGTATTCTATTCTTTTCCAATTTTATTTTATAAATAAGGAAATTGAGGTTCAAGTATATGCAATTCATTAGCTTGGACTGGAACAGAAGTTTAATAAGTAGGAGTTGACTGCTTTTTCCTCTAATGCCTTTTGTTATGTAAGTGCACTCTCTGAGAAGTATTTAGAATTCATCTTAGACTCTAAGATTCAGCATCCAACAAAGATTTGGGTTGGTAGCATCTGTTTTAATTTCCTGGCTGCCAAAAGAAATACCATGCAATGGGTTGGCTTAACCAATGGGAAATTATTGGCTCATGGTTTCAAAGCTAAGAGCAGTCCAAAATCAAGGTGTCATCAAGGCAATGCTTTCTCCTAGAAGAATGACCTTTTGGGGCTGGCTGCTGGTGATCGTTGACCCTTTGCTTTTCTCTCACATGGCAATATACATGGGAGCCTCTTGTGGCTTCTCTGTTCCCTTGAATTCCAGCTCCTGTGGCTTCCTGTAACTTTCTCTTTCTGTGGTATTCCCTATAAGACCTCCAGTAATAGGACTAAGACCCTTCCTGATCCAGTTGGGCCACACCTTAACTGAAGTAACTTCATCAAAATGTCCTACTTATAAGGGTCCATACCCGCAGAAATGGATTAAGTTTAAGAACATGTTTTTCTGGGGTAACGTTTTAGTTGGCTAAAGCACTCAAAGCAGATACCATGAAATGCATTGGCTTTAACTATGGGAACTTATTAGCTTACAAGCTTAAAATTTTGAAGCCATGAAGATGTCCAAATCAAGGCATCACTAAGTAGTGTTCCTTAAGACCAGCTGCCAGGGATCCTGGATGCCTTTTCACATGGCAAGGCACATGGCGGCATTTGCCAGTCTCTCCCTTCTCTTCTGGATTTCATTGCTTTCATCTTCTTGCTTCCATTGCTTTTTCTCTCTCTCACTATAGTAATCCTATTTATAAAAGACTCCAGTAAGAGGATTAAGATCCACCCTGGGCCACAGCTTAACTGAAACAACCTAACCCAAATGTCCTACTTACAATAGATTTATACCCACAGGAATGAATTAGCTTAAAGAACATAAGTTTCTGGAATCCATACAGTTTCAAACCATCACAGGTACGTAGCTCCAAGCCACCATGGCATTCAAGGAGCTTCACATCCTTCCTTTTAGGTGCTTTAAGTTCTACATTTCAATCTAGTTAAAAATTTTTATTTCCTTTGTGTGTGTAGATGTGTATGTGTTTATAACGGGAGAAAATTCACTCATCTAAAGGTGAAGCACTCAACTTCCTATGGATTATGTAATCAACAAATATTTCTAACACTGCCACTACAGCTCAGTATTATCTTAAGTTCCTTAGGGGATGCAGGTGTATAAAGCATTCATTACAAGGGTGCATGGGTGGTTCAGTGGTAGAATGCTCATCTTCCATGCGGGAGACCCGGGTTTGATTCCCGGACCATGCACCACCCCTCTCAAAAAAAAAAAAAACAAAACATAAAGCATTCATTACCCTGGCTTTAAAAAGTGAGTTCAAACACATTACACATTACAAACAAAAAGAAATACAATATTGTAATGGAGTTAATGAAGGCTATAGGGGTTTATTGGCCTACCTCTGATCTGAAGACTGAAATGGTCAAACAAATGGGATTCGTGGAGGATACGGAGCTTAAAAATGGTAAGGATTTGGATAGGTGAAGAAGAGCAGTATATTTTAGGAAGAAAATGTGAACTAGGCACACCATAAACATTAGGGAAAGTAAATAAGAAGAAAGTAGATACACTATTTGAAATATTTTAAAGTAATAAGATGGGATTTAAAGCTAATGAGAAAAGACTCCTAAGTTATTGCTTTCTTATTACTATTTTATTATGATTTAAAAGCTTTGCATAAAACAATATATAATATCTTCAGAACTAGTATTTTATTTGAAATACATATATTAAGGCTTCCATGGCCATCTAACAGTATTTTTAAAATTAAACACTGGGAGCAAGATATATGTGCCCTAGAGCTAAATTGATTTAAAATTGTATTTAGGTAGAATAATCCCATGTGTTTATTGTTTTTTATTAGTACAACATAATGTATGATATCTGGACCTAGCAGCTGTCTCAGTTGTGCATGAACTTTATAGAAGAGAAAAATTAAAAGGATGAAAACTCTTCAGATTCTGGAGGGGTGAGTCTTTCTTGAGTCTTTCCTGGCATGTAGCAGATGAATAAGTTAACCACATGGCCAAGCAGTTTTTGCAAAGTGTGCTTGCAGCTTATAGGATGTCGCAGCAAAATAACGAGTGTTAGCAGAACTGCATAAGACTGTTAAGAGTGTAACTTGTTCTTTCTGTCCAAAGATAATGGCATACCCAGTGACAACAGCCTCCTTTGAGTCTACAATCAAGAATTTCAAGTAATGCATGAGCATTATTCTCTGGCTAATCCTAGAATATATGCGCTTTTGCAGGGATGCAGCAAAATATTTGATACCTCCATAAGCTTCAAAATTTAATTTTAAGTTAGCTTCCTAAGTTTGCATAGCTTTTTAGTCTCAAAAGCAAGACTGGCCTTTGAGTCTTGACTGGCCTCCTGATTCCCCCTGTGGCATTTTTTTAATACCCTATTCTGCTATTTTTCCTGCAGTAGTTCACACAGAGCTGTGGCCTCGTATCTTGTTTAATGTTATTAAAATCTTTAATCTGAGTGTAGTCCAGGCTTGCTCTAACTTGAGAACTGCTCTCTCTCTCCAGAGTGACTTTGCATAATGTATCTTTGGTCCTGTATGGATTGATCAACTCTTGGAGGGTGTTCTTTCCAAGTAACTAGAATGTACCATATACCAACCATAATATCCAGAATTGAAAATCAATCATTTGAAACAGTAATAAATAGTTGTGTAAAATTGTACTTATAGTAAGTTGTACTTACTATGCTACTTTTCTAAACTACATGCTGATATTTTTAGAGGCAAACTGCCCATTAATATTGCCTATTAACAGCAATTGGAACAATATGCCATGCAATCACTTCTAACACTCCATATGTAATGAAGCACATATCTGCCGGATGGAAGTTACAATACAATATATCTTGACTTACCATTGCAGGGTAGCTAGGTACAGTTTTTTCAGCCTAGGCATTTGTACTGGTCTTTGTTCATGGACTCAGAGTCAGTAGGGTCCATAGCAGTCTAAGGTAGAAAATTTGAAAATCCATTTCAATGCAATCTTGAATATCCCCACTTACAGCATTAACACTTGCACCAGAAATGTCACAACTAAGTCAACAGTAACCAGTGTTTCTGTGATAAAGAACTATGAATTTTCCCCTCCTAAATTGAGAATACATGTTGAGAGTTGGAGACAGGAAAGAGTTACCTCTCCTTGGGACTACTCCAAATAGATGACAGTGATGTCCTTTGGAATGACCCTGCAGAATCAGTCGGGTGCTTGGAGAGACATCCTTAATCCATTTCCACATTGAAACCCTGATCCTGTAGCATAATTAGAAATACAAACACATGACAGTAAATTTCAAAGCCATTTATCAAGGACTTCCTGTGATGGGTCTAGTCCTTTGAGATAAAACAATTTCCTAGAGGATTAAGGTTATTCCATTATCTCTCCGATCTTCATAGAACAGGGCATCAAATATGAAAATAGCCATACAACTTTGATGACTTGACCGTATATGACATATAAATAAATGAATTTAACGCCAAACTGCCCACAGAGTTCTCCAAGCAAAAAATATCTTAATTATCGAATATGCAATATTTAAGTTCCTGGGTTCCACTCATCATTTTTGCAGGAAAATTTTGACAACTAGAAAAATGAAATTAAAATATTCAATAAGGCATTCCTGGTGCATGCCCATGACAAAAATAAAAAATAAAAACAAATTAAAAAATATTCTATAAGGTATACACCAAGAACATGCCCAATTTTCTCTAGCTTGTATATTTAAGAGAATTAAATGATCTTTGCTAGAGTTAGAGATGCTTCCTAGGGCAATTGGAAATCTGCCCAGAGTTTTATGAAGAATTTCATGCTTTCACATTTTTCTAGGCTTATGAAGCAAAATAAAGGTATCAGCCTTCTTGACAGAAAAGAGATGTGCAGTCATATCTGAATATGAGCTTGACCCAAACACTGATAAGTTACCATATTCCTTCCCTGAATGTTGAGCTTAGAAACCCTTGGTGGGTACTGTTATGTATACCTGGACTCAGTACACTTACTTAATCACCAAATGGAAAATCTCAGGCTGGGGTCACATACCCAGTCCCTAGCAGAAAAAAAGAGTCATGCTTACAAGGCAGTAGGGTGACTGAGGGGAGCTCAGACCCCCTTGCAAATGGGCAGTGAAGAAATGACACTAATATATGAAGTTCAGTGACCCAATCTGTTGTTAACAAGAGAAAGCCCTTTATGGTGGCATGATACCTTGAACTGATCATTTGGCCAGTGCATGAGAGGACTATTCTCACCTTTGTAGTATATTGTATCTTAAGAACTGGCTTCCCTCCTTTCCTATTGGTACGTTTAAGCGTGTGTGCCCTGGCATGCAGTGGTGTATAATCAGAAGTTTACTTATTGATCAAGAAATGTTATAGTTTCTCTAAAAGGTATAACTTCCTGGGCTATGAAGGAGTTCATTTGATGAAGAAAAGAATATTTTAGGAACTCACTCAAAAAAGACATAGCATGCTTGAAATAGAAATTTAAGTGGCTTTTCATATAACATGGGTAATATGTTCATACAGTCCTACTTCTAGCGAAATCTCAGTAGGTTCTGTTTAACCCTATTGTGTTTCCGACCCCAAATAAAGGGAGTTCTTATGATAGGAGTCCGTTTCGGACCCCAAATAAAGGGAGTTCTTATGATAGGAGTCTCTCCTTCTCTTTCCCACTTTGATGATCCCTGGTCTCTCATATCCATCTTTTCTTTACTTCTGAAAGAAGGAAGAACAGTCTTCCTTCTCTCTCAATTTCCCCCCAATTCAGTCTCTTCTACTATCTGGAAGAAGTTTTTTTTAACCTATTCTTTATTTGGCACTTAACTCACAGATTTCACTGACCCCAGGTTTCTCTGCCTCTTTGTTTCTGTTTCTGTTTTGGCTCCAAGAAGCAAGAAAATATGTGAAAATCAACCAGATTAATACTTTGAGGTTTAATTTTGTCACTCATGGAATGCTTCAGGTAAAAATGTGGAACAGAAATACGCTCTTTTGGAAACAGGAATATACTTTCCGACAACCATAAATAATCAATGGCCTGGGGGCAGAGGGACTCAAAAAGGATGAAGTAGAGTCAGCAATAATATAAAAGCATGAAAGAGTTCCCATAGCCACCCCAACAGAAGAGCAAAATAACAACAGCAGCAAGAAATCAGTGTGCAGGTGCAGAACCAAATCAGAAAAACAACAGTGTCTGAGGTGCTCCTGAGAGTTAAAGGAAGTCCACGGATACAGTTGACATAGGTAACACAGACAAGGTCAATGGCTCAGACACAGGGCAGTACTAATAAATCTCAACATATGAATGCAGCAAGGCCTAAAGATGTGTGAGGCAGCTCTTGTTGTACACATGGCAGCCAGGAAAGAATGCCTCTCAGATCTCTAATCTCAGGAATTTTAAATGACCAAGGGCCCCAGATGCTGCAGTGAAATCCATCATTGCATTTGTGAACACAGCAGGAACACTAAGGCAGGGCCATTCCTGGAGCCCTGGGATTCCTCCGATGATGGCTTTGGTTTGCGGACTCCCCACTGGTCTTACCAAACTCCTTAGAATTTCATTGCAATCTCAGATACTCCTACTCAATATTCCTTCCTTCCCTCTCTCCATCTCTGGTATGTGTGTTGGGGAAGGGTCAAACTTATATCATGCTCTGACAACTCTCCCATCCTACCGAGAGCCCTCCACATTTTCTCCCATAGGCAGTTCTCCTAACATGTTGCATGTTTAATCTTATCTTTTGGTCTGCTGTTCAGAGGTTCTGAAAGAAGGCAAGTAGTACTAAGATTGGTCTGTGAATATGGGGAGCAGATTGGGGGAATGGATTCTTTTCACCCTCCACCATAGGTAGGTGAAAATATCTTTTTTGGTTGATATGGATTAATCCTGGCACAAAATTTTGGCTCAATTGCACAAGATATCACTGACGGTGATCTAGGGAAGTGTCACAGATTAGAGGACTTCTGTGGTGGGTGCAATAATGTAAAATCTGTAAAAATAGTGAAAATATTGGAGAAACAATGAATACAAAAAGGAGTCAGTTGGTTATGGCTAAGTTGTGGTGACATTGGAGAAGGATAATGATATTGAGGACTGTTAAGAAGTAATTAATGTTCTAAATGTAAGAGTGTGGTTGTTTCCAAGAAGGCTCTTACCTCCTGCAGTGGAAGGGAGACACAGCTTACCATCAGGCTGAAAACCTAATTGTTAGAACTACGGAGCTCTAGAGAAATATGAAATTCTTGTCAATTGAGACATTTCCTCAGCCTTAGAACCATTAACTAGCAACTTATTAAATTCCCCTTTTTAAAAGCCATTCTAGTTCTGGTATATTGCATCCCAGCAGCTAACAAATTAGAACAGTATCGTACTTTTCTGTAGTAAGAAGTAAAACTTGGCTGTATGGGAAGATGCTACAGAGGCTTCTATTCCACAGGTCAATAAGTGGTCCACTCAGTTGCTCTCTCACCTCTTCGGCAAGGCTAAAAACAAGAGTGAAATTTCAAAACAACCCAGCTGGGGATACACTGGGCCTGAATAGGAAGGAAAGACTTAAATACCTAATGTGTTGCAAGCATTAGCTGGCAGGATCCAGGGAAGTACTCATGGGATTAGCCTTTGAGAGAACTAGATCAAAGCCAGAATATAAGACTGGAAAAGCAAAAAAAAAAAAAAAATATTGATTTAGGAGCACTTTCTTGGTACATAGGAATTAATACTCTAGTAATGACTCTGGGGAATGGGGCAAACTTACCTCTAAGGTGGCACTTAGAAACTTGGAAAAAGCAATGCCCAACACTCAACAAGAGTGGAATGTCTGAGTCAAGCTGACAGAGGCCAGAGGAAGGGATCAAGAAGATGAGGAAAGTAGAGATGCTGAAACAGTCAAATCCAAATACCCACAGAAAGTCATATTCTATAAGAATGCCCAGAGGGTTCACCTTTCACCAAGACCATCAAGAATATGCTGCTGAGAGGGGCATGACCATCAATATGAAATCCAGTGGTGGTTCAATGGTTGGTGAAGCAGTCACAGAGGTGTCAATATTAATATATGTGGGGATGATGGCACTCCAAATTAAAAGAAGCCAAGTGGTGGTACTTCACCACCAGATGCCAGGAGACTTTAAGATGTCCCTCTTGGCTTCAAGAGCAACCAACAAAGATGCTGTTTAACATTTACAACCAGAAGAAAAGCAAGAATGGAAAATAAGGATGCTAAAGACAGTCACCTCAACAAAATGTCATGGTTCCTTATTGAGTTCCCAAACCTGAGTCAATTTTCAGATCCAGAAACTTTTGACTTATTCCTCACAATGACAATTATACACTATGAAAATTCCTTCTATTCTCCCATAAAGTTAGCTACAGCCATTTACTTGAGTGACTTTATACAGAGAAAATGGGAATCTCTAGACATTCAAAATCTGAACAAAGGGTCTGAATTGACATTGATTTTAAGAGCCCCAAAGCAAAATCATGGCCCAGCATTAATAGTGGGGGCCTACAGGACCTAAGGTAAAATTTGAATTTTAGCTAAAGTTTATCTCACAGTGGACCCACTGGGTCGGTGCATCTACTCAGTGGTCATGTATCTAGTAACCAAGTTTATAAGCAGAACTGATATCCTTAGTTTTTGGAGTAACTTCCTCATTGGATCCTTGAAATTTAGGATGAGAATTATAATATTGGGAAAGGCCAAGTGGAAACCTCTTAAATTCCTTCTTCATCCCCCTACCAAGATAGTAAATTTAAAAAAAATAATACCGTATCCCTGGGAAAAATGGCAAATATGTGTGACACCATTGAAACCTAAAGAATGCAGGGAAGGTGATACCTATCAGATCTTCATTTATAAGGCTGGCACCAGAGAAAAATAGAATGGATCCTGGAAAATAGACTGTTGGCTAATAGACTAACTGAAAAATAACTATGTTTGCAGCCAGATACAGTATCCTTGAAAGCAGATAAGTATGGCTTCATGTACATTATATGCAACCATTGAACTTTGCAAATGTCTTTTTTTTTAATATTCTGATTAGATATTGGGATATACAATCATATTCATTTATATTTTACCCCAAGGCTATGTTAACTTTCCCACCCTCTAATATACCTTAATCGATCTAGACTGCTTAGAAATACTACAGAACATGGCAGTGATTAATTACAATGACAACATCCGGCTTATTGGACAGTGTGAGCAAGAGGTGGCTTGTATACTGAGTGCTTTGGTGAAACATCTTCTCCCAAAGGTGGGAAATGAATCCTACAAATATTCAGGAACTGGGCACTTTGGTGAAGTTCCAGGGATCCAGTGGTGAAAGACATTTTAGAATATCCCCTTCAAAGGTGAAAGTCAAATTGCTTCATCTTGCATTCCCTACTACAGAAGAGTAAGTACAATTGCCTATAAGGTCTAATTGTGTCCCGAAAACAACACATTCTCTACCTAGTAATACTGCTGCATGCCATTAACTGGATAACACAGAATGCTGCCAGCTTAGAGTGAGGCCCAGAGCAGTAGAGAGCTCTGAAGCAGGTCCAGGCTGAAGTGCAAGCATCCCTGCCACTTGGGCCACATGACCCAGAAGATCCTGTGGTATTGGAAGTGTTGGTGGGAAAATATGCTAAATGGAGCTTAAGGCAAGCTTGAGTGGAATAATCACAATGCAGACCCATGGGTTTCTCGTTCATGTCATCAGCAACAGAGAAATATGTGCCTTATTTGAAAACACTTTTGACATATTACTGAGTGGCAGTAGAAACTATTTGACCATGGGACCCTAAGTAACCATGAACCCAAGACTGACCACTAAAACCTGGGTTCTGTTAGTCCCAACTGGCTATAAAATTGGATGGGGTAGAACTTGATCAAGGGCATGAGTAAGCTGCATGAGCTGATAGCCTGGACCCTGATGGCACACACCATTGTTGTATCATTGCCCATCCCAGGGATCTACTCATGCATCTCCTGGGACTCCCATGCCATATTGCTAGTGTAAATGGACAAGCTCGACAACCTAGTATGAAACGGATATGATATCATAAGTTCAGCCTTTGGGAAGGCATGAGTTATCCCAACAAGTAAGCCAAAATGACCTACTGAATTTATAGCTTAGGGTGAGTGAAACAAGATGGAGAGTAGAAGAAGGAAAAGATGAGTTCTAGTTGTGAGCTGGAGAACAACTGCACCAATCTGGTTGTATTTATTTACTAACCTTCTAAATTTCCCCTCAGGAAAAGAAGCCTACAGAATTATGGAGTTACTGCTCCCTGAACTCTTATGGATGTGTGAAGCTGATTAGCACAATGGGTGGACTGCAGTGATCATGAGAATGTGCCTCTGTAGTCTCCAGCAACTGAGTGCACAAATAACCAGTGGTTTCAGTGCTGTGGGTTGAAATCTATTACCATGCTCATACTCTGTTCACACTTGTCCCAGGCTGTTCTCAGGAGGGAGCCAGCAGGTACACTAAAGCAGATCTGTCTTGGGAGGGACTACTCTGACCAATGATTTGGATTTGATGACTGACAATGCTGCTGAACTTTTCTTAGAACTTCTTTGCAGTTTAAGACACCTACTCCACACTCTCCTTTCTTCTTCCCTTAGTATCAGACTTACATTGTAGTCTGATAGATCTTCCAGCCTCTCCCAGCTCCCTCCTCATTTCTATCAGAGCTATTTCCCCAAAATATTTTTGTAAATGTAATCTTGTATTAGGATCTACTTTTCAGAATGTCTTGACTAACAAAATGAGTAACACAGAAATTGTACAATTCTGACACTATTAACTCTTATTTTTCTTGCTTGCAAAAGTATTAATATTTATGTATGTTTGTTTCCTTAAATAGAAGTTTACCAAGTTAAAGGGTAGTGTGGCCCAGTGCAAGTTATCAACACTGACTGCAACTTTGAATCACCTAGACAGCTTTGATCCACTCCCAGAAATGTTGATTTCTTGGTCTAGGATGGGCCTCTGCATCAGTATTTTGACAAGTAATGTAACTTCTCTAAGTCTCAATTTTTCCTTCTGTCAAAGAGAGAAAATATTTTTTCTCCTATATGGTCATGATGATGATGTGAAAAGCTGGCAAACCCTTGCATAGAACTTCTTCCGTCATTTCCATAAAAATTTTTTTCTCAGATATTACCTCCTCAAAGAAGCCTTCCCTGTAACCTTGATTGAAATTGCAATCTCTTCTTTATGGCACCCCTATGCCTCTTCCCTGCTTGATTCCTCACTATGGCGCTTTTCACCTTCCAATATTCTATACAATTAACTTGGTCAATTTGGTCATTATACATCTCGTTCTGCTAGAATTGAAGCTCCATAAAACAGGAACTTTTGTATACTGCTGTAACACCTAGAAGAGAAGTTGGCAATCTGCAGCCCATGGGCTAAATATGGCCTAAAGCCTGCTTTTGTAAATAAAGGTTTATTGGAACACAGCCACCTCCATTTGTTTATATTATTGTCTATGGCTGCTTCTGCCAAGGGCAGAGTTGAGTAGTTCAACCAAGACTGTCCTATGGCTCACAAAATTTAAAATATTTATTATCTGGCCCTTCAAAGAAAAAATTTGCTGACCCTTGGTGTAGAAAATTTCCTGACATATAGTATATGCTCAAAAATATTCATTTATTAAATAGTGTTCCTATCATAAAATTAGCATTCAAAATAGTAAATTTTATATATGGTTTGATAAACATAAGTAGAGACAGATCAGAAAATTGAATCCCTAGACATTCATAGGTTAAAACCTTCAACTGAATAAATTGTTAGTGATTTACTAAGAGTGTAAGTAGAAAAGAATGCCAGGTTTCTTTGCCTTTATACATTTTTCTGTAGAGAATAAGGGGCATGATTGGAAAAAAGGGAGAGTTCAATGTCTGGTTGTTTTGTTGCCCATTTAATTTTTGTGCTTGTTGGCAAGCCTGGCTTATTACCATTAAATATAATTCTCCCTACTTAGAAAGTGGAGTTCTCTTAATGTTATATAAAAGGTGAAATTCACTGGGACAGGTGCTCAAGCCTCCTACCTCCCCCTGAGTTTGGGGGTCTGGTCGATCATTGGCTGGCATTCTAGATGGGATTCTGTTTGGAGGTTGTGCTCAACATCATTACTCTGAAATTGATTTTTAAATTGTCCATTAGTGTATTCATAATGGAGCATCTGCTTTTTTTGCCAAGAGAAAAATCATGAAGTTGGAAAAATTTATCAACAGGTCCCTGGGTTTTATTTTCTTTGCTAACATTTTAAAGCAGGGGTACTTATAGCTTTTTTGTGTGATAACAGGATAGCTTGGAAGTCTAGTTAAGTCTTAGACCTTTTATACAATGAACATTTTAAAAGAAAAAAAAAGAAAAAGAAATGTATCGCAGTTACAGTTATAAAAACATAAAGAAATTATGATATACCAATGTGATTCTTCATTAAAACAGTGGATAATTTCAAAATTAGTACTGAGAAAATACACTATTTCAAGATATTTACAAGAAGTGTTAAGTGGTATGAAAGTACTGATGATTTCTAATAGAAACAAAATCAGGTTTTGATAATGTAACTGTGGTTGTTGCCTACATTGATAATTAAAGGAAATGCTAAATTTCAGTTAATGATTAAAGGAAATGATGATGCAATTTTTTTCTTCTAAATACATTCAGGGATCCCTTTTCAACATCAACATGAAATTGACTTGTACACTCCCCAGCTTGCTCCTTCCCTCAAAAAGTATATCTAATCTTTTGTCACTTTAACCTTAGGATGAATTTATGTCTACGTATTTTATCACCCAAAGAGAGTTACCTTTTACGTTGTATATCTGAATCAAAAGGGAGATCTCATTTTCCTCTTAAAGAAATTTCAGGCAGTAGCTCTTAATGTAACATACCAAAGTACTAACCACTGAACTCTTAGTACAGGAATACTGGGAATCCTAATTATGCCTATAATTAGCCTGGATATGCATTAGTCAATTTGGCTATAACAAGTGCACATTCTGAGAGACAGTGAGATAGACGTAGAATTGTAAAATTTGCAATTAATCGGCTTGGCAGTGGTAGGCTACCATTGGCCCTAGGCAAAATAATTCAAGCAGCATATAGGAATTTGTCTTTTGCCATTGCCTAACTGTCTTGCTTTTATGTGCGTTTATTACTAAGGAGCTGTTCTAATGGAGTAGTGTATTATTATTGTTGATAAAATAATAATGATATTTTGTAGTCACTGTGCATCTTTCTTTGTTCTTTGACTTTATTTGCACAGGAAAATTAAAGGAACAAATTGTCATTTAGTGCTTTTCTACCTCTGCAGTAAAAATCAGCAGGAAAGCACAAGCTCAGAATTATCAATGAGCAGATGCTAATAGGTTACAAAACTATGCAAATCATGATACACTTAGGTTGCAGCTCTGTCAACTCAGACACAGGTTATGGAACTTGATAATGGATATTAGGGGAAAATATTTTAAATACAAATAACTATAATATTTCCTTTCCCCAAACTGAGCCATTTCTGAGAAAGCAGAATGACTAATAAATTTACAAACCCCATGTTTCACTTACACAATGACCATTTTCCTTTATTACTTTCTGGCAGATTCTTACTCTTCCTTCCTCCCATGAAATGAGATTTCAGGTAAGTATGTTCTCCCAGTCAGTGAGATGTCAGAGGAGGTAGGGTTGAAAGTGTCCTAATAGTCATTAGGCCTTAAAGTTTAAACAGATAAAATGCACTCTAAATTTAACAATTACATACAACATAAAATAGATCTTCTCTAGGATTCTTTCTGCAGCTAACATTTTATGATTCCAATACAATCTTACAAAAGCAATTATTAAAAAATAGAAAATGGGAGAACAACGGTTGTTTGAATATTAGAGCAGAAGACTATTATTGCTTTGGGCCAGGATGGGCATTAGGCATTAGGAGTACAAAGGTGAAAATATCACCTTCTCTCAAGAAGTTCAACTGTAGTGGGATCAACACATGATCAGAAATCTGTGTGGCAAGTGCTTTGAATGAGAAAGAGACAAGTATAAGGAGCTAAAGCAGTGAAGAAGAAGTTTATAGAAAGCTGTCTGGAGGGCGTGTTACCTGAAAGGAGTTAGCAATGGATTAGAAGCCACTACCCAAATGACAAGATGCCTAGGAGTTATTATTGACAGAGATGAGCAGTAAAATGAGAAGACACACATTGAATTAATGACAAACACAGCCAGAGTGGAGTCTAAAACGAGTGTAGATGGACATCAGGCCCTCTTCACATTGCCTTGTGGGGAAATGGAGCATGGTGAACTAGGGGTAAATGTTCTGCGAGTAATACAGAGATCTCATATTTCAAGTCAGAATATCATCTCTGTATCTACCTATTTATCTATCATCTATCTCTTTCTAGCTTCTCTATATATCTATGAATTTAACAGCCAACATCATGCTGAATGATGCTACAAGAGACTATACTGGCCATGAAGATCAATCTAAAGAAAGTACCAGGATACTACATGGAGAGCTCTGTCAAAATATGTCAGCTTAAGGGACAGAGAAGGTAAAGTAAGAAAGTCTAAAATTCACGCCATCAAAATTTCAGAAAGTGACAATGTAGAATGTGAAAAAAGATAATCTTAGAAGAGATTATGGAAAACAATTCTCTATAATACAATGAAAGATCAATTCTCACATATTGGAAGCCCAATAAATCCTGAATAGGATAAATAAAAAGAAATTGACACTAGACATATAGGGAAAATGCAGAACAACATAGACAAAAAGCCCATCTTTCAGAAGGAGAAAAAGATGGATTATCTGCAAAGGAATGATAAATAAGCTGAGAGCTGCTTTCTCAACAGCAAGAAATAATATCTTCAGTTGAGGTGAGAGAAACAAATTCTTGACTAATAGTTTTTCATCCAACACAACTATTTTTCCGAAATAAGGGCAAAATAAGAAACACTTAGTAATAAACAAAAAGCTGAGTTTAACACAGAGAGAATCTTAATAAAAAACCAACCTCTTAAAAGAGTGTTACTCAAAGTAGAGGTATGTCCAAGACAACATAAGGAGCTTGCTCCAGAATGTAAATCAACAGACTGTTTTGCTGTCTTTCTGCAAGAAATTTATCAGCTGCAATAAACAGTGTTCTTGCCATTTGCATTCTGGGGCAGGCTCCTTATCAAGGTATGAATGGTTACAAACAGTTTGCAGACCAGTCTTAATTTGCAAACCACACATTAAATAGCAGTGCTCAAGAAGCTGTGCTTGAGGAAAAAGGAAAATCATTCTAAACAGCAGGTTTGAGATGTAAAAGTAGTGGCTGGGAAAGAAAATGACAGGCATATAAAAATCTAAAAAGGGCAATAAATATATTTTGTAAAACTAATCTTTGCAATCA
>PVIY010004410.1:0-103317 GCA_004026745.1 Myrmecophaga tridactyla | reverse complement strand
GTCTACCTGGGCACTGGTTGGGAGGATGTGGCTGTGCATGTGCCTGGTCTAGGGGCCATGATGTTGGTGTGCATGTACGCAGAGGTCTAAAGGGGCGGTGCGGGGTTGCGAGACTGGATGGGCTGGGGACAGGTGTAGCCTAGATATGTAGGTGAGTGTCAGCAGCGTTGATGCGCCTGTGACTGTCAGCAGGAGGCAGGGAAGGGGAGGTGGGGCCAAGGGGTTGGGCAGGTCTCCAGATGGGTGGGGTGAGACTGTGTGTTTGTGAGGGAGAGGTGGGTTACACTGGGTCAGGCATGTTAGCACGGTGGGCCGAGGTGTGGGTCAGGGATGCATGGGGGGCGAGGGTTAGGGCAGGGGCCCTTAGAGGGCAGTTTGGGGGCAGGTGACCGGGTTTAGGTGGCTGAGGTGTGGGGTGAGTGCAGAGCGAGTGCAGGGAGGGTGCACCTGAGGGTGCATTCAAGGAGTAGCTTGGCTTACTTCCTGGTCACCTCTCCATGCCCATGCACTCCTGAAGGCTCCAGGTTTCTGTTTTACCATATACCTTCTTATATTAACATTTAATGCATGCAAGTGAAAAAAGAATCGCAGAAAAGAAATATTGGTAAGTGAATATCCCTCAACGGTATATAACATAGCTAAAAACTCTCAAACTATGAAGTAAGGATCTGATCAATACGTGATAGCAAGCATTCTTTGGTTAACACAGTATCTGGATTAAATCTGATGGATCATGGGAGATGGTGTTACTTTTTTCTGTAAAAGCACTATATAAAATAATTGTATAAGAATAATTTCTATTTCTCCATGTTACTCACAAACTCAACCAATAAGGAAATCAAGAGTAGAAAAGAAGGGAAAAGAGAGCTTGAGACTAATAAAAATAGTGAAGCAAATGGTAACTCTTTTTTTTAATGAAAGAAATATTATTTATTCAGGGAAATATAAAAACAACTTTAAATGCTTAGGAGTATAATTTTTTTTTTACATTTTTATTTACAGTTGACTTATTTCCCATATCTTCAAACTACTGAATGTTAATATTATATTTTGCAAAATATGTGAAAACATCAGCAGAAACATTATTTGGAAATATTAGTATCAATCTCTAAAACAAAATGTAAATTATAGGTAGACATCTAAATTATGTTTTAACTCTCATAAAAAAAGAGCAAATATTTTGCTACAGTTCCTTAATTGATTTTAATACAAGTTTTAAAATAAATATGTTTTGGACAATATTTTAAATTACTTCATACACCATTTAATTAATCATGGTTTTTATTAATTATGTTTTCATTTAACTGAAATAAGATGGACAAATCCCATCTGTCATTTTGATCTTCCTTCTACCCTGCACAGTCAGAATGGCTCATCATCTAATCCATATTCCAGTTGGCAAAAAGGGGTTCAGAGTAAAGAAAGACACCTTCTGCCATTTAAGAACATGAACCAGAATTGCACATATTACTTCTGGCAAATATTCCATTTGCCATTATAGCACTTAGTCATATGGCCATACTAGATTGCGGGGAAGGCTGTAAAGTGTAGTCTTATTGATGGCTATGTGAGCAATGCAGAATGGACATAATGAGGCAACTGGCTGCTTGGACACACCAACTTAGCACCTGTGTTGGAGTTCATTCTTCTTTTTAATAATGTATAAGAATAATATTTCACCTATCAACTCCTTGAAAAATATTTTTCCTTTTACCTCCAAATTTTGAGTCACAATATTTTATTTTGAAAAGATCCCATAATTCATGTAAGATGACACAGATGAGTACAGTGAATTATTCCATAAATTAGAAAGAAGGCTTTAGTTTTCATTTAAGTACACCATTAATTGCATTTTCTGCATTTCTGCTGTCTTTGAGATTCTTAGTCAGGTTTGAAAAAAGTCTCCACAGTTCAAAATACATTCTTTTCAGAATGTTTTTTCCTTCTGGAATTTAATAATATATGATTTGGAACAATGTGTCATACCAGTTGATAACTTCTACTTAAATGAAGTTTTCACCCTTTTCTCATTTTTAGTTAATGGAATGTACTTGAGAATTATGAGCTTTAATCTCTTCGTGAAGAGCTATATAGCTTCTATTATACAGACATAGTAGCATAGTCAATAAATGCTAAACAAGAAAAAACACATTTTAATTAGAGGCAAACTATCAAGTTAAAAAAAATTGCATATGTATATAAAGGATCCTGTAAGAGGTTTGGACATCAAGCCAATTTAAAACGCACTAACACCAGGGTCTCAGAGAGCAGACACTTAACAAAGGTTATTTTAGGAAAAGGTTTCTTATGTTCAAAATAATGAGTAAATTGATATATTTTCTTGTCATAGGAAGGAATAGAAGTTTTAATACTGAAATATTTTTTATAGCTTGTGATTCTTTTCCTGTAAAGCAACTCTGTTCGTCTAAAACTGCACCACAAAAAGAACATTTCAAACTGTGCATTCCCAGGAGCATATATTCTCTGTTGCCCATTTCCTCTGAAGATTAATGAACAAAGAAGGAGATCTCAGAGGGCAGAACTAGGACTCAGATAGAACAGCAGCAAAGTAGAATGTTCTATAGTGTTCATAGGTCCCAAACCTAAAAAAAATCCTAATGGATTTTACATCACACAGAGATGAAAAATATTTGGATGAAAAACTGGATAATATTTCCACACTGCCTTGTTTGAGTTGTGACTCGGTGTATTCTTTTAAAGAGAATAAGGATGATCATGATGTTTAGGTAACTTAAGAAAATATGAGTGTATAGTCAAACATACATCATCTGTATACTTTCTATGAAAGGAATCCTAGTTTTAGCTAAGGAAGAAATACATAAAAGAAAATCACTGTAATTTCCAACTTTAAAGTAATTTTCCATGATGATTTTCATATTGATAAAGTAATCCGGGATTATATTGATAATGATGGATAAACTAGAAATAGATAACATGATTTTACCATTGTGTCATAATTTATCCTTCCTAAAATAAATTCATGTAATTCCATCATAATTTTAATATATTGCCTTAGGGAAAAACATATTGAAGAATGGATACATAGAACAAATAAGTGAGAATGAAAGGTGGAAAAGAAATATAAAAGAAAATAAGAAAAATCAGGTTATTAATAATAGTTAATATTCATTTAGTACTTATGGTGTGCTAGGTAGTTAGCCCAACTATTTACACATATTATGTCAAAGTTACCCATTAATATTGCATGGTATGGACTGGCCAGGCATAACAGGTTTAAACGTTGCAAGATCTTGAAAAGGTTGGGCATGGACACACACTGGTCATTGAGTCACAGTCATAATAGAAAATGTGAACAATGAAGAATATGGCACTGGTGACAGTAATAAATTATACCTAGAATTAAGATTGTAAATGAAAGTGAAGAAGTGTGCTCAAGGTAGATTTGGTTCTTCTGGAGCTTTGTAGAAATGTGATTGGAGTATAAGAGCCCTGGAAGCCCCCTTTTGTTAATACATTATCCTACAATCAATAATCAAAGAATATCTCCTATTGAGAACCACAGGATCTGAGGAAGTAACACTCCCTAGATATCCTCAAGCTTGACATATTCTGCTATGATCACTAGGAACAAATTGTTTGATCTCATTACAGCAGCCTCTAAATATATAAGAGGTGTGACAGGGAGTTCATATCTCCAAGGCTCCATTCATTGCAGTATTGCTTCTAACTAAAAGCTCAGACAGAGATATAGTTAAAGCTGGGACCAAGTGGGACTCTGAGCTCGGATGGAGACTCAAAGATGCTGAGAGGTTCAGAACGGTTTATTTTATAGGGCTCCAAGGTAAAGAAAGTAAAAAACGTAACTAAAGAATGGGGAAGGAGGAAGCATGAGCTGAACTGTCTGCTTCCTTGTGATTGGATGAGTCAAAAAGTTACACGTTTCCCAAGGCCTTCTTCTGCCCCAGACTCAAACAGTTTTGCTACACTTTGGTCTTTTTCAGGACATCAGATATCTTCCCCACAGAGACAGCTTTGCTATAGCTCTGCAGTGAGCATGTGACCTCTGTCTCATCCACGCCTGACATTTATGCCTGATATTACTGTGATGGGTGGTACCATTTAAGCATATTATTATGTTTAAATTCAAACTATCTGATGTGTATAATATTTCTATCATTTTTCATTATTACTGAAGAGAAATCACATATCATTGAGGCCCCTGATTTAGCAGGACTCACCATTACCATTATGTAAGAAATAAACCACAATTGTTATGTCACATTAAAGTATGAACTACCCAGCAATAGTTAACTCCCTTGTGATGTTCTTGCATCAACTTGGCCAAGTGATGGTGCTTAGTTGTTTGGTCAGGCAAGTACAGTCAACTAACTGTTCCTGTAAGGATATTTCATAACTTGTTGATAAACCAGAAGACTGGTTTACTAAATCATCAGTCAGCTGATTGCAGCTGTGGCTGATTATGTCTACTATCAACTAAGGGCATGTCTCCAACAAATGAGATAACCCAATCAGTTGGATTTGATCAAATCAGTTGAAGACATTTAAGGGTGAAGATAGGATTTTTACTTGAAGTTTGTCATGACCCTCCATCAGAGTTGCCAGTGTCACAGCTGCCCTACAGATTTTGGGCTCCTGCATCCCCATTATAGATATCTCCTGCTAGTTCTGTTTCTCTAGAGAGCCTTGACTAGTACAGCTTGATAATGGGACTGGTTCTTGAGAAACAGAATCTTAAAAATGTGTTTTTACAATTGGTTTTCTACTCTAATTAGACTCAAAAGCACTAATAACTCTTTGCAGCAATCAAGATGGCATTGACAGCTCATAGGGTGAGTTGGCAATAGAGATACACAAAATGTCACCATTTGATTCTGCTAATTGTACACGTATGTGAAGCAAGGCTGGGGGTCAGAATGTTTTGACACCTTAAAGGAGTTTTTTCAAGTTAAGAGGTATAATGATGTTGGCTGGTTGCTATTAGACATGCTGGAAATAGTTATGAGAGAAATTGATGAGCTGAAGGCTTCAAATTTACAACTTAAGTGCTATATGAAAGATTTAAAAGTTTCCACGTGTACCCTGAAAGAAAACCTTATTATTTGTGGTCACGGAATTGATATCTCTGAAAACCAAAGACAGAGCTTCATTGTGTGATTAGCAAATTTACAACCTAAATTAAAAATCTCCAACTTGCAGGATGTCTGCTGTTAAAGTAAGGGCTTTGATTGAAAAAGAATGGGATTAAACTTCAAATGGGGACATATGGCTTGATAGTGATGGCAATGGGGACATGGAAATATTGGAATCTGTAGAATCTTTTCTAGATAGACCTGTAATGGTCTGTTCTGAGGAAATAGACAACCCACCTCTAGCCTGCCCTGAGGAAACAGCTTCACAGACTCCAGTTCATCCAGATGAGTCTGCCATCCAAAGAGATTAAGCCTTCAGTGCATGCTAAACTGGTAACCACCTCCCCCTGGAAAATAGCCATCACTCCTCTGTCTGGGGTGATTAATCCTGTTTCACCAGGTGAAATTGCAATGGAATGTCCTGAGATAATTGGCTTGAAGGATACTTCTAATAGTTTTCATGACCCACCCCCACCAAGTCTCTTTTCTTCAAGACCCATAATTAGACTAATTCCCAACAGGACTGGAAAGGTGAGGAACAAAGTGTGACCCAGGTGGCAGTATGCAATACTCCAAAAGAACTGTATAAATTACCCAATCCATATAGACAGAAATCAGGGGAATATGGGTAGGAATGTATATTAAGGGTGTAAAATAATAGTGGAAGGGGTATGAAGTTGGATCAAGCTGAATTTATTGATATGGATTTACTAAGCAGAGATTCTGGATGCAGTGTTATAGCTCAAGAGGTTAGAATGGGCATTATAAATTTGTTTGGATGGTTGGCTAAAACATGGATCAAAAGTGACCAACATTACTGAGGTTGAAATCTCAGAACACCCATACAATGTAGATAAGGAACTCCAGAGGCTTAGAGTATTGGAATGTTAGGTGGATTTATCATGGAATACCTGCTCACACACTCCAGGAATGTCCAGAGGACACATCTTTCACCAGGAATTTGAAGAATAAATTGGTGAGACTAGCTCCATCGT
This sequence comes from Myrmecophaga tridactyla, assembly GCA_004026745.1. Classification (NCBI taxonomy): domain Eukaryota; kingdom Metazoa; phylum Chordata; class Mammalia; order Pilosa; family Myrmecophagidae; genus Myrmecophaga; species Myrmecophaga tridactyla. The sequence continues at coordinate 97,190 of PVIY010004410.1, read as the reverse complement.
CCTTGAAAAGCTCTGTAGTCTCCCTTCTCTGTAGGTCAGATATTACTGTGGGAACAGCTATCATTGAGCTGGAATCCTTAAACACACGGGGCATGACTGGATCACAAGTTAACAGAAGACATGTGGCAACAGTTAATTGCCATATACTAGGTGGGCATGGACACCATAATGGACAGTAGACTCCAAGCAGCAGTCAAAGTAATCTGAGTCACAGAGACTAGCATTGGCTAGTAGATCATAAGGTACCTAGAAGTAAATGGGCAGTTTACTAAATTTTGTTTGAGCTGTATAAGCAGAAAAGTTCTAGGTCAAGTGAATAGAAGTCTAACTTGAATAACAAAAAACAGAGAGTCATGACCCTTTCATCAATTCCCAGACTTGAGATAGTTTATAGACACAGAACCCCTTAATTGAGGGGAAGATCAGGTACCCTTGGGGAATGATCCTGTTACACTACCAATATTTATGCTGCTAATCTTCCCCCAAGCCTTTTACCAGAATAACTGTGCATTGGAGAAAAGGAAATGATCAAATATTTTTGGGATTATTAGACACTATCACAGAAGTAACACTAATTCCAGGAGACCCAAAACATCACTCTGGTCCACCAGTCAGAACAGGGGCTTAAGGGAGTCAGGTGATCAATGGAGCATTAGCTCAGGTCTATCTCACAGTGAGTCCAGTGGTCCCAGGATCCATTTTGTGGTGATTTCTCAAGTTCTGGAATGCATAATTGGAATCAACATACTCAGTAACTAGCAGAATCCCCCATTGGTTCCCTGATTCAAGTAGTAAACGCTATTATGGTAAAAAAGTGGAAGCCACTAGAACTTCCCCTACCTAGCAAAACAGTAAATCCGAAGCAATACTGGGTTTCTGGAAGGTTTGCAGAGATTAATGCCACTCCTAAAGACTGGAAGGATGCAGGGGTGGTGATTCACATCACGTCTCCATTAAACTCTCCTATTTGGCCTGTGTAGAAAACAGATGGGTCTTGGAGGATCACAGTGGATTTCTGTAAACTTAACCACGTGGTGACTCCAATTACAGCTCTTCTTCCAGATGTATTATCATTGAGCAAATCAACACATGCCCTGGTACTGATATGCAGCTATTGATCTGAAAAATACAGTTTTTTTTCTGTATTAGTTGTTAGTAAGGACTATGAGAAACAGCTTGCATTCAGCTGGCAAGGTCAGCAATATACCTTCACTGTCCTACCTCATAGTTATATCAACTTTCCAGACCTATGTCATAATCTTGTCCTCAGGAATCTTGATAGTTTCTCCCTCCTACAAGACATCACACTGACCCATTATATTGATGTTTTCATGTTGATTGGGCATAGCAAGCAATAAGTAGCAACTATTCTACACTTATTTGTAAGGCAGTAACATGTCAGAGGATGGAAGATAAATAAAAAACAGTCCCTGTACTGTTGACCTCACTGAAATTTCTAGGCATCCAGTGGTGTGTGGCATGTTGAGATATCCATTCTAAGGTGAAAGATAAGTTTTACATCTGGCCCCACCTGTGACCAAAAAAACAGGCATAATGCCTAGTTGGCCTCTGGATTTTGGAGACAATATATTCCTCCTTTGGGTGTGTTACTCTGGCCTATTAAGTGATTGACAAGGAAAGCTGATAATTTTGAGTGGGAACCAGAAAAAGAGGATGCTCTAAAACAAGTCCAGTATGCTGTGCAAGATGTGCTGCCAATTGGGCCATATGATCCAGCAGATCCAATGGTGCTGGAAGTGTCAGTGGCAAGTAGAGTTGTTATCTGGAGCCTTTGGCAGGTTTACATGGGAGAATCAAAATGCATGCCCTTAAGAGTTTGGAGTAAAACATTACCATCCTCTGCAGATAACTACTCTCCTTTTGAGAAATAGCATTTGGCTTGCTACTGTACCTTAGTAGAAACTGAATGCTTAACCATGGGTCACCAAGTTACCATAAGTCCTGAGTTTTCTATCATTAGCTTGGTGTTGTATGACCCACCAAGCCACAAAGTTGGGCTTGCACAGCAGCAATGAATCATAAAATGGAATTGACGTGTAAGAGACAGGGCTTGAGCAGGTTATGAAGGCACAAGTAAGTTATATAAGGAAGTAGCCCAAATGCCCATGGCCCCTACTCTTGTCACATTACCTTCTTCCCAGACCAGAGCATCAGCATCTTGGGGAGTTCCTTAGAGTCCGTTGATTGAGGAAGAGAAAACTCAGACCTGGTTTACAAATGGTTCTGCATGATATACAGGTACTACCCAAAAGTGGACAGCTGCAACACTAAAGCCCCTTTCTGGGATGTCCTTAAAGGACAGTAGTGAAGGGAATTCCTCCCATGGGTGGAATTTTGAGCAGCATATGTAGTTGTTCATTCTTCTTGGAAACAGAACTGGCCAGAGGTATATTTGTATACTGACTCATGGATTGCTGCTGTTGGCTTGGATGGTTGGTTAGGGACTTGCAAAGAGCATGATAGGAAAATTGGTGACAAAGTGGTCTTGTGAAGAGGTATGTGGATAGACTTTTCTGAGTGGACATGAAGATATTTGTGTCTCATGTGAATGCTTGACTTCTGCAGAAAAAGGTTTTAATAATTGAGCGGATAAGATGACCCATTTTGCTGCCACAAGTCATCCTCTTTCCCCAGCTGCTCCTTCCTTTGCCCAATGGGCTTGTGAACAAAGTGGGCATGGTGGTAGGAAAGGAGGTTTTGCATAGGCTCAGCAACATGGACTTCCTCTCATCAAGCCTGACCTAGCTATAGCCACTGCTGAGTGCCCAATCTGTCAGAAACAGAGACCAACACTTAGGCCCCAATATGTCACCATTCCCTCAGGTGAGCAACATGCTACCTATCGGCAGGTTGATTACATTGAACCACTTCCATCAGAGACAGCAATTTGTTCTAAATGGAACAGACACCTACTCCATATGTGGTTTTACCTTCCCTGCATGCAATGCTTCTGCATTCCTACCAGCAGTGCATACGTTTCAAGATTCCCCCACATCCTCTACAACATTTGTAGTTTCCTGTTTGTTTAACAGAGGCCATTCTTATAGGTGTGATGTGGTATCTCACTATAGTCTTGATCTGTATTTCCCTTACATCTAATGAAAATGAGCATCTCTTTATATGCTTTTCAGCCATGTGTGTTTGTTCTTCAGAAAAATATCTATTCATATCTTTAGCCCATTTTAAGATTGGGTTGTTTGTTCTTTTGTTGTTGAGTTGTATGATATCTTTATGTACACAGGATATCAAACCTTTACCCGATTTGTGATTTCCAAATATTTTCTACCATTGAGTTGGCTGCCTCTTCACCTTTTGACAGAGTCTTTTGAGGCACAAAAGAATTTGATTTTGAGGAGTTCCCATTTATCTATGTTTTTTTCTTTTGTTGTTTGTGATTTGGGTGCAAAGTTGAGGAAGCTACCTTCTATTACTACATCTTGAAAATATTCCTTTACATTTTCTTCTAGGAGTTTTATAGTACTTGTTCTTATATTTAGGTGTTTGATCCATTTTGAGTTAATTTTTGTGTATTGTGTAAGTTAAGGGTCCTTTTTCATTATTAGGGCTATTAATATCCAGTTCTTCCATGCCCGTTTATTGAAAAGACTATTTTGTCCCAGGTCAATGGATTTTGGGGCCTTGTTGAAGATCAGATGACTATAGATTTGGTGGTCTATTTCTGCACTCTTTATTCAATTCCCTTTGTCAATACTTCTATCTTTGTGCCAGTACCATGCTGTTTTGACCACTGTGGCTTTATAATACATTTTAAAATCAGGAAGTGTTAATCCTCCCACTTTCTTCCTCTTTTTTTAGGATGCTTTTAGCTATTCAGGTTCTATTTCCCTTCCACATGAATTCAGAAACTAGCTTTTTCAAGTCTTCAAAGAAAATTGTTGGAATTTTGATTGGTGCTGCATTGAATCTGTAGATCAGTTTGGGTAGAATTGACATCTTAAATACTCTTAGCCATCCTATCCATGAGCAGGGAATGTCTTTACACCTATGTAGGTCTTCTTTGATTTCTTTTTTTAGTTATGCTTTACTGTTTTCTGGGTACAAGCCTTTTATGTCCCTAGGTTCTTGATTCTTTTAGTTGTCATTTAGAATTGAATTTTTTCTTTAATTGACTCCTCAGTTAGACCATTGCTTGTGTATAGAAACATTACTGATTTTTGCACATTAATTTTATATCCCAAACACTTAGTGATTTTGTTTATTAGATCCTGTAACTTTATTATAGATTTCTCATGAGTTCCCAAGCACAATATCATATCATCTGAAAAATGAAAATTTTACTTTCTTTCCAATTTGGATGCATTTTATTTCTTTTCCTGCTTGATTGCTGTAGCTAGAATTTATAGCACAATTTTCTCATTCCTGATCTTAGATGGAAAGCTTTCAGTCTCCCTCCATTGAGTACAATGCTGACTATCAGTTTGTCATATATACCTTTATCAGATTGAATAAGTTACCTTTGATTCCTACATATTGAAGTGTTTTTTATCAGAAAAGGATGTTAAATTTGGTTGAATTCTTTTTAAACATCAATCAAGATAATCATGTGATTTTTCCTTTTTGAGTTTTGTTAATGTGCTGTATTACATTAATTTATTTTCTTCTGTTGAACCATCCTTGCGTTCCTGGTATAAACCCCACTTAATTGTAGTGTATACTTCTTTTAATGTGTTGTTGGATTTGATTTGCTAGTATTTTGTTGAGAATTTTTGCATCTCTTTTCATTAGAGAGATTGACCTGTAATTTCCTTTCTTACAGCATCTTTACCTCGTTTTGATAGTAAAGTGATGTTAGCTTCATAGAATAAGTTAGGTAGTGTTCCTTTTTCATCAATTTTTGAAGAAGTTTGAGTAGGATTGTTGTAGTTATTTTTGGAATGTTTGATGAAATTCCTCTGTGAAGCCATCTGGCCCTGGGCTTTTTTTGGTAGGAAGATTTTAATGACTGATTGAAACTCTTAACTTATGATTGATTTGTTGAGATCTTCTATTTCTTCTTGTATCAGTGTAGCTTGTTTGTGCATTTCCAGAAATTTTTCCATTTCATCTAAGTTGTCTAGTTTGTTGGCATACAGTTGTTCATAGTATCTTCTTATGATTTTTAAAAATTATTTCATCAGGGTCTGTTGTAATGATGCCCCTCTCATTTTGTATCTTGTTTATTTGCATCCTCTCTCTCTTTTTCTTTGTCAGCCTTGCTAGTGAGCCATTGATTTTACTGATTTTCTCAAAAAGCCAACTTTTGGTTTTATTGATTCTTTCTAATCTTTTTCTCTCCCATTCATTTAACTCTGTTTTAATCTGGTTATTTCTCTTCTTCTATTTTCTTTTGGGTTAGTTTTCTCATGTTCCTCCAAGTGAGCAGTTAATTCCTCAGTTTTTGCTCTTTCCTCTTTTTTAATAGAGGTATTTAGGGAAATAAATTGCCCTCTATCACAGTCTTTGATGCACATCATAAATTTTAACACGTTGTATTCTTATTTTCATTCTTCTCCAGATAGCTACCAATTTCTCTAGCAATTGCTTCTTTGATTCACTGGTTGCTTAAGAGTGTGTTATTTAATCTTCATAGTTTGGTGAGGGTTCTTTTTCTTTGGTGGTTATTGATTTCCACCTTCATTCCACTGTGATCAATGAAAGTGCTTTGAATAATTTAAATGTTTTTAAAATTTTAAATACTTGTTTTGTGTCCCAGAATATGATCTATCCAGGAGAATGTTCCATTTGCACTACAAAAAAATGTATATCCTGACGTTTTGGGGTGTAACAACCTATGTATGTCTATCATGTTTAATTAGATTTGTCAAATTGTTTAAGTTCTCTATTTCTTTATCGATCCTCTGTCTAGTTTTTCTATCTATAGAGGAGAGTGGTGTATTAAAATCTCCTACTATAATTCTTAAAACATCTATAGCTCCCTTCAGTTTTGCCAATGTTTGTCTCATATTCTTGGAACTCCCTGATTGGGAGCATAAAGTTTTATGATTGTTATTCCCACTTTCTTTTGGTTACAGCTTGCATTGAACATCATTTTCCATCCTTTTACTTTCAAGCTATTTGTATCCTTTTATCTATTAGTATCCTTGTGTCTAAGACGAGTCTCTCATAAGCAGCATATAGCTGGATTATATTTCTTAGTCCATTCTGCCAATCTGTATTTTTTAATTGGTATGTTTAGTCCATTAACATTCAAAGTTATTACTGCAAAGGTGTTTCTTGGAGTCACCATCCTATCCTTTGGATTTTATTTGTCAGATCTATATATTATTTTCTCTTTTTATTGTTTTTCTTTTTATCCTTTAAGTAACCCTTATTGGTACTCTTTAATTCCCTTCTCCCCCTAGGACATCAATGATTCTTGTATTTGTGTGTTTTGTTTTTTTCTTCATCATTTTCTCAAGATCCAATTAAAATTTTTCCTTTTTTTTTATTTACCATTTACTCTTTTGTGTGTTCAAAATCAGTTGTCCTGTCCTCTGTCCAAATCACTTTTTCTTTCTTTTGCCTCTTCAAATCTGCTGTTGTGTGTTTGTAAGTATATTGTTTATTTGGTCTACAGCATCAGTCAGTTGGATTTGATCCAGTTAATTGAAGACTTTTAAGGGTGAAAAGAGAATTTACACTTCTTATTCAGTCAAAAATCCTCTTCTGTGGAGTTCACTGAGATCCTCCATCAGAGGTGCCAGCTTCACAGCCTGCTCTGTGAATGTTGGTCTCTTCCATTCCCACAGTTATGTGAGACCCTTTTATAGATCTCCTATTTGCATATATTTCTTATTGGTTCTATTTCTCTAGAGAACCCTAATACATCCCTCTTCCTTCCTCTTTGCCATCTCCTCCTTGAAATATTAACAAAGTAATACGAAATGTCCATGTATAGAAAACAAGAAATTTAATCAACAATTTTACAGAAACCTGGAAAAACTACTTCTAACCAAAATATTGACTATCATAAAGTTGAGCATGACTAAAGAATAAATTAGGTTAATAGTTTTACTGCCACCCCTCCCCCCCCACATATTACACAGTTCATTTGGCTATTAAAAATAATTGTTAGGCCAAAAGCATCTCCTACTGTGTGGACACACAGGTAGCTCTTATTATGTAAATTTGATGTAATGAAATATTTAGAGAGAAAATGTAGGGGGAAAAACAAACATAGCACGTCTTAAAATGTGTGTATGGACACAGGGGAGAAGAGAGAAGATTGAATGAAACATGCTTTTGGTTTTTGTTTCTGTCTGCTATTGTGCTGATTGTTTGGTTTTGCTTTCATTTTCATGTCCCAATTAATTCTTGATAAATATAAAAGAGCACTCCTCATCAATTGGAAATATCCTTATGCCCATATTCAACTCCAGTGAAAGCAAAAGAGATAAAAACTGAAATGCCACCCTCATCAAGAGAGCCTCACTAGATAAAGTCTACAGGATTTACCCAGGATGATGCCCAACAGTCTCCCTGATAAAGGCATAAGATTCTGACTGCACCTCAGTGTACACCAATGATGAGGGGGGAGATTCACCTTCCCTCTCTATTTTCAAATTCCAGGATAAAAGTCTCTACGGGTAAATATACTCTTTAAAAAGATTTTTGCAGCATGAGAAAATGAGGACGATATCAGGGAAATTTTCACTTTAAAGTGATTTACCACAAGAGACTAATGCTTTAGAAAGCAACTTTTAGCAAACTTTTTTTTTCCTTTTTGCATCAAATTAAGTTTTAATTTTAATTTTTCCCCATTCTCTCAGGAAAATCTGAAGTAAATGTTATCCGAAATATTTTTATAGATCAATAGTATTTATGTATACATTTTTCAATCATTACTTGAACACTTATTAGGTACTTATCTGTGTCCTAGGTGCTGGACAAAGAATGGTGAGATAAAAAGGCTTAGGTCTTGGGTGCAAGGGTAGTTCAGTGGTAGAATTCTCTCCTGCCATGTAGGAGACCCAGGGTTGATTCAGGGTCCATGCACTTCCCAAAAAACAAAAGAAATAGCCAGCAAACTAACAAATGAAAAACCAAAAACAAAACTAAAAAAATTCAACAAATGGTGCTGCAATAAGGGGATACTCAAATGGAAAAAGAATGAAATGTGACCCCCACCAAACAGCATACAAAAAAAAAAAAAAAGAGTTGGGTCTTGCAGTCATATGGTTTACAGTCCAGGGGGATGTGTGCATCCAAAGAATGTTTGGGAGAAATTGTCAGACTGACCAGTTACAGCCATTGTCATGTGTCCAGGCTCAGGTGGCTTCTTTAGCCAGGTTTCTCTATACAATACAGTAGATGATTATTAAGGTAATTGTTTCAATACATATTGATTTCCCAATGTTGTCCTGATCCTGATTTATTTAGTCTGAAGTTTCCAAATTAGAAGTAAACAATTCTGACCTGAAAATGCATAAAACATTGCTTGTCATGTATTTTGATCTGTTAAACATTTGGATACTCACTATTTTTGTGTTCTCAAAATTAATTCCTCATTTAAAAATCTGTTTTTAAATTTTATTTATTTTATTTTTTTATTTTTAAATTTATTTATTTAATTGTATTTATTTATTTATTTATTTATTTATTTATTACAATTTTAATGTATGAATATTTCCAGAATGTTTCCTATTTTCTGCTATACTTTACATATTAAATATTTTAGAAGCATTATTTTTTACTATTTTCCAAAATTAAATAACAAAACACCAAATAGTTTGTTACATAAATAATGCCGATATTTTTCACTATTATTTTACTTGTTTAATTCAGTGTTTTTTTATTACTGTCTCAAAAAGCAATGGAAATTGAATCACAAGCAAAAACTGAACAGAGATTACTATAATACCTACATATAAGATCTTGTGAATCTACAGGCAAGGTACTATGAAAAAATACTAAATTCAAAAGAAAGATGACAAGAAGGATGGCAGCAGCAGACCCAAACCTTTAAGGCATTCCTCAAAAATAAAAGATATAGGGCTTAAATTTGCAGTGAGTAAACAGCTTAACAATAAAAATATATACTGTAAAGAACATGAAAATGCACTGAAACTCATTTAAAAATGCATTGCTGCAGAAGTTTCTCTGCTTAGAGAATGTCAAAGATGAGAGACACGATGGAAATGAACTCCACAAGAGTAATGATCAGGGTGAATAAAAGCACCTTGGCTTTTATGTCACTTCTCTAATGCAGCTGTAAGCACCCTTGGGGAGTTTCAAAGTTATATCAATAGTTATATAGTTATATCAATAACTATGACTCACTTCTTGAAAGATAATGATGTAATTGTTTTGGGGACCCAAGTATCAATGTGTTTTAAAACACCGGAGCTGATCATAAAATATTGCAATTGGTAAGTACTGTGCCTAAGAGCAGGAGTCAACAAATTAGAGCCCATGAGCCAAATCTGACATGCTATCTCTTTTTATATGGTTCAGTGTCTAAGCTGTTTCATTTATGATTTTTTAAAATTTTCTAAATAGTTAAACAATTTTGTGACATGTGAAATATATAAAATTCAAATAGTGTCCATGAATAAAATTTTATGGAACACGTTGTCGTTGCTTTTATGCTACAATGGCAGAGTTGAGTTATGGTATTAGAGATAGTATGGACATCAAGTTGAAATATGTACTATATGTCTCTTTACAGAGGAAAGATTGCTGACCATGGCTTAGATGTAACACTGTGTTTCCCAAATTTCACTGGTCTTAAGTCAGTTGAAATCATTGTTAAAAATATATATATTTTATAGCCCCAAATCAGACATACTGAATCACAAATGACAATTCCAAGGGAGAGGCTTCATACTCTATATACAATGAGCATCAAGGTGATACTTGTCATTTGGGTAAAGCATAGGATGTGAGTACTGGGGTTGGTGAAGCAAGAGAGCACCCTAGATAGCTACTGAGCTTTAGAGGAAAGAAGTCTTTAGTATGGGCTCCTCTTACCATGCCCTGCTCTCCACAGCAATGGAGACCAGTTCCACTAACAGAACTGATAGTTTGACAATCCTGAGTAGATAGGAAAGAATCATCAAATATCTGCTAAAAACTAAAACAAGAATGAGAGCCACCGAGTTCCACAATCAAAAGAAATATATCAAAATATATTAAAGTTACTCAAAAACTCAGAATAATAATATGGTAAATATATTTAATAATAATGTATTAAATAATCTAATAATCTTAGAAGTTAAAAATTTGATCTTTGAATAAAATACTTCTCAATTAGGCACTAAAGTACAGACTATGCAACCAAGAGTCAATTAGTGAGCTCAGATACTCATTTAGATTACTGTCCAAAAAGAGAGAGAGACATGCAAATGTTTAAAAGTAAAATTAAGAAATTTAGAGAAGAAATACAGTGTTTACATCATGGATTTTGAAAAAGAAAATGGTGGATAGAAGCTGATAAGATTTATAAAATAAAAAAAATGTTAATGTTTAAGGAAAACAGAAGCCATTAGATTAAAAGGGTTTATCTAATGACCAGCAGGGTGAACTAAGATAAATGAATAAATAAATAAATAAGTGGACCAAAAGTGTGCACCAAAATAAATGAATAAATAAATAAATGGACCAACAATTACTAATAGTATAAATTCTCTGCAGTGCTAAAGGAAGCATTAGAAGTTTACAGGGAAATACATATGTTCACAAATCCTCTATAAATGAGATAAATTTATTTTATGTCAGACTTCTTATCAGAAACAATTGATGCAAGAGAACAAGGACAAAATGTGAAAATTCTTAAGTACTGAGTTGGAACTGGGACATATAAACCCAAGCAGATGATTATTCAAATATATGCAAATAAAATGATTAATTCACTATTATAAGTTTAAAATTTGATAGCTCAAAAAACAAATTAAAAAAATATAACAGAATCCAATAAAAGAGAAAATATATATCCTCCTCAAACACATTTATATAAATCCCAAAAAATGACATATATTTTGCCCAAGTAAATATCAACAAATTCCAAGGAGCAAAACCTCTTATTAACTGACTTCAATAAATATAATTTATAAATTAAAAAAAAAACAAATTGGAAAGTAAACATACTCAACTGGAAAAATAAAAGGCTATTTCTAAATATCTCTAATGAAAAAATAAATGAATCAAGAAATAATAAGAAAAAATTAAAATATAATGTATTCTAAAATTAAGGAAGAAAGCAATGAGGCTATCGTGGTTTGGAGCTGTCATGTACCCCAAAAAATGTCATGTTTTTTAATCCTTTCCTGTGGGTCCAGACTTGTTGTAGATGGATTCCTTCTGGCTAGGTTATCTCATTTGAGATATGACCCACCCCACTCAAGTTTGGTCTTAATCCACCTACTGGAGTCCTTTATAAGAGAGATGAAATTAAGACAAGGTCATAGAGGAAATCCCCAGAGAAACAGGAGTGAAGGGCCAGCAGATACTGCCATCTGCCTTCCCATGTGACACAAGTGTCCTGGATTCTAGCAGCCTGTCTTCAGAGTCCAGGTATCAACCTGTTGATACCTTGAATTGAATATTTTCATGAACTGTAAATGTACTAAGAACTGTAATGTGCAAGATAATAAATCTCCACTATTGAAAGCCCACCCATTTCAGGTACATTGCATTTTGGAAGCTTTAACAAATCAAAACAGAGGCAGAAATGTATAATAAAGATATTGATCAATGACACCGATGCAAGTGCTTAGATAATAAAAAACGATAAAGAAGCATCTGGTGAATCCAAGACAAATGATAAAAAGCAGAAAATAATTTAAAAAGTGAATGCACAAGATTTTAATAGTAAGAATGGATTATTTTATGATGACATTTAAAAAATTATTTCACAAAGGAAGATTCCTCAGAAAATTTAAATTATTCATGTTGCTGCTCAAAAGCGAGTCCCTATCCAATGTGCAACAGAGTGTGACACAGGCATTTGGAGAAAAGACAAAATTTATTCAGCAAAGTCTAGCATCATGAAGACAGGACAGTTCCTCAAATCTGTCTCCTTGAACAGTGCTTTATAACATTCCAACAAAGCAGATAGGTTTAGATGAAGAGGTTAGAGATAGTCTATGTTCAGATTGATTACACACTTAACTCATTGAAGTTTAAAGTTTAGGCTATGGCACATGACAGGTGGGGGCCAACACTGATTAGAACTGGCCTGGTCAGTTCTGGGCCTACTCATTAATAAACACCAAGGGGCTCCACACAGGAGTATCATACTTCAGGGTTTAAAAACAAGATAATCGGATACATGCTGGGCCAGTAAGTAGTTATCTCCTTACTGTCCAGTTACAGGGTGTGCTGGTTTGAAAGGAAGTATGCCCCCTAGAAAAGCCATGTTTTAATCAAAATACCATTTCATAAAGGTAGAATAATCCCTATTCAATACTATATGTTTGAAACTGTAATTAGATCACCTTCCCGGAGATGTGATTTAATCAAGAGTGGTTGTTAAGCTGGGTTAGGTGATGGCATGTGTCCACCCATGTGGGTGGGTCTTGATTAGTTTCTGAAGTCCTATAAAAGAGGAAACATTTTGGAGAATGGGAGATTCAAAGAGAGCAGAGCAGAAAGACATAGCCACAAAAGGCAGAGTCTACCACCAGTGACCTTTGGAGATGAAGAAGGAAAACGTCTCCTGGGGAGCTTCATGAAACAGGAAGCCAGGAGAAGAAGCTAGCAGATGATGCCATTTTTGCCATTTGCCTTTTCAGATGAGAGAGGAACTCTGACTGTGTTTACCATGTGCCTTCTCACTTGAGAGAGAAACCCTGAACTTCATTGGCCTTCTTGAACCAAGGAATCATTCCCTGGATGCCTTAGGTTGGACATTTCTATAGACTTTTTTAAATTGGGACATTTTCTTGGCCTTGGATATGTAAACTATCAACTTATTAAATCCTTTTTAAAAGCCATTCTGTTTTCTGGTATCTTGCATTCTGGCAGCTAGCAAACTAGAACATATGTCATACCTTATTTTTCTCTCTTTTTACCCTTTTGATACCCTAACTGTTACTCTTCATTTCTATGCTCTTCTCCCAAACCCTCTCCTGTCCCCCCCCATAATACTTCCTTTAGTGTTCCTTGTAAAACGTGTGTCTTGTTCACAAACTCTCTCAGTGAAGGTTTATCCATAAATATTTTAAACTCTGCCTCACTTTTGAAGGACATTTTTGCCAGATACAGAATTCTTGGTTAGCAATTTTTCTCTTTCATTATCTTAAATATATCATATCACTGACTTCTCACTTCAAAGGTTTCTGCTAAGAAATCCATACTTAGTCTTATTGAGCTTCCTTCGTATGTACTTAATCACTTTTCTTTTGCTGCTTTCAGAATTCTCTTTATCTTTGCATTTGATAATCCTAGTGGATGACTTTGAGTAGGTATATTTGGATCTACTCTGTTTGGGGTATGTTGCACTTCTTGCACCTGTAATTTTATGTCTTTTTTTCTAAGAGTTTGGAAATTTTTAATGATTATTTCATCAATTGTTCTTCTTCCCCTTTTCCCTATATTCACAGGCTTCATCTTGACATTCCCTTCCCTGAGACCCTGCTCATATTTTCCTTATCGCTTCTTCTGTGTGTAGGATTTCAGATGTCCCGTACTCTAGTTCACTAAGCCTTTTTTCTGCCTCTTCAAATTTGCTGTTGTATATCATCACTCTGTTTTTCATGTCTTCTATTTTGCCTTTCATTCCCATAAGTTCTGCCATTTGTTTTTGCAAGTTTTTCAGTTCTTCTGTATGACCATCCAGTGTCTTCTTTCTATCTCTCAATTCTTCTATCATATTTTTTCTTCAATGCATTGATTTTTGATTTAGAAAATTTGTTCGAAAATCTTTAAACAATTGTTTGAACTCCTGTATCTCATTTGAATTGTTAGCTTGTTCCCTTCACTGGGCCATATCCTTATGCTTTCTACTTTAACTTGTGATTTTTTTCTGTGTTTAGACACCTGATTTTCTTGACTAGTTTATTTTCGATGTTGTTTTCTCTCTTTTCCCTAATGTTTTCTTGTTTGTTGGTTTTGTTCTCGGTCTGTTCTTTGATATTTGGTTAAACTTATGCTAGACCTCTAGCATAGCTTCTGTTTACCTGATCAGAATTTTTGAGCTCTTATTTTTCTGATTCTTTGTGTGCCTATATGGAAGATTTTTAGATTGCCCTTTTTGTGTGTACAGTTGTTTTACCCCCAGGATCAATCTTTGCCTTCATTCTTCCTCTTCAGGGAATGTTGATCAGCTCTTCATCTTGTTTTGTTTTGTTATTTGTCTCTATTCATATTTTAAAACTCCTTTTGTAACCTCTAGCAACTTTTATCTGGAGATCTGTCTCTTTGGTCATTGTCTCCCTAGATAGTATCTACCCCATTCATATTTTCCCAGACAGGACTGGCCCAGGAATCATGAAGTGTGTGTAATTAGTGCCAAAGAATTCCCTGGTGAGGAGACCCACCAGGATGCTAGTCTAGCGTGTGAAACCTCTTAGATCTGCATCTTTACTGTCCTGTCCTGCAGATGTCACTTGTCAGCCTGCTGTTTTCCAGAGGCATAAAGTGGCACTGTGCCTTTAATCCTCAGAATACCCCATCCCTGCCAGGTGTGTGTTTAAGAAAGAGACTTGGTTAAGACAGAGATGGGGGTTGAAGTCTGGCTTAAACTGTTTCTAATTTCCATCTTCTGAGGTCTAAATAACAGTCACTGTATGTGTTGGGCTCCCCTTACTCTTTTTTTTTTTTTAGGATGGCACTCTTCAGCCCCTTGTTCCCTTCAGGCTGGAAAAGTTGCAGTTGCAGGACTCTCACTCATGCAGACCCTCTCCTTCCTACTGGGACTGTATTTGAGACAGGCTGGGCTCAGGTTTTTTTAGATTGAAACTGTTGCATATTTGATACAGAAGCTGGTCTTTGATTTCTGTAGGTTGAAACTCCTGCTGATATACTAGTCCCTGGGGTCTAAATTCTCTGAATGGGAGTCCCCCCTTAAGCTGGACTGTACTCCTCATTTTCTTGGGGAAGATAAGCTCTTTAGGGAACTCTATCCTTTACCTGATTATTTCGTCTCTACTTCATTCCTTAATTCCACCCTTGGCTGGGGGGTGTTGATTTCTTTAATGGGATTCCAGAGAGAGAAAGAGAGAGAGAAATATCTGCCTCCAGAGGTGGTCCCCATCCCCCCAGGTTCACCCATCAACAGCCAAAGTTGGTACCCAGCTATATTGTTCCTTTTCTTGGTGCACAGCTCTTTTCTAGTATTCCAAGCTCAGCCTATTCCAGAAACCTCTGTTTTCTTTTTTTTTTTCTCATCAGCCATGCTTCCTCCCCACTGTGGGCAGTGCTAATAAATATCTCCAGGGTTTTTTGTTTGAGCTATATATTTGTCTGTGTTTGGAAGTGGTGCATTTCTTTGAAAGCTGATGGAATGCAGTATACCAGAAATGGAACAGCTTTTTTTTTTTTTTTTTTCAGATGGGCAGTCTCCAGGAACTGAACTCTGATCTCTGGCATGGCAGGTAAGAATTCTGCCACTGAGCCACTGCTGCACCACCCACAACAGCTTTTTTTAAAAGGGAATTTAATAAGCTACAAGTTTACAGTTCTAAAAAAGTTAAAGTGTCCAACTTAAGGCACAAACAAGAGGTTATCTTCACTCAGGAAAGGTTGATGTGTCTGGAACTCCTATGTCAGCTGAGAAGTCATGTTGCTGGCATCTGCTGGTCCCTTGCTCCTGGGCTTCATTGCTTTAGGCTCCTCACTTTGTTTCTATGAGGGTGGCTTTCATCTCTTGGCTTCCCTTGGCTCCCTCCAGGTTCTGGTTTGCTTAACTTTTCATGGAAAGGCACACAGCAGTGTCTGCTGGGCTCCAAGCATCTCCAAAAATCCATATCTCTGCTCTCTCTGTGGCTATGAAGTTTCTGTTGGCTCTGTCATTTCTCCAAAATGTTTCCACTTTTAAAGGATTCCAGTAAATTAATCAAGACCCACCTGGAATGGGTGGAGTTACAGCTGCATCTAATCAATGTCACATCTACAATTGGGCACGGCATGCTACCATGGAGATAATCCAATCAAAAGTTTCCAGCCTACTCTGTTGAATTAGGATAAAAAAAAGTTGGCTCCACAAGATTGAATCAGGATTAAACCATGACTTTTCTGGGGTAAGTAATATTTTCAAACAAGCACAGATGGTATTAGCAGTCCAAATTTGTTAATGAAATCCACAACTGGGGCTTTGATGATCTCTCCTTCCTTTGCTCCTAATAGAGAGGGCTTCTGTTTCCCACCAGAGAGAGATCTGATTCAGCCTGCTGTCTCAGTGGGGGGGGGGGGGGGGTAACAGCCCTCACAGCACTGAAGAACATACTTATAGTTCTGTGCCATGAGTTATCAGTCTTGGCCGCTCCATCATCTCAGGTTGGTGTGTGATTGTGTCTGGATCATAGAATTACCCCAAAGAGTTGTTCCAGACAGTTCCTGGCTATTGGTAGCTACCCTAGATGATGAACTAAACCCCACACCTCCCTATCCAATATCTTGCGCCATCATCCGCATTTTTTTAATATCTGTCATTTTGAAATGTGACATACATTAGCCAAAAAGCAATAAATTTCAAAGTACATTTTAACAAGTTATTATAGAACAAATTTCAAAGTATGGTATGGGTTGCACATAATTTCAGCTATTTCCTTATAGCTGCTCTAAGACATTGGAGACCAAAAAGAATTATCAATATATTGATTCAGTAGTCATGCTCATGTGTTAAATCTTATCTTCTCTCAATATTTAGGGATATTTGGGCAATGGCTTTGCTATCTCCTTCATGTTGAAAAGGTGTGTTGACATTATAGGGTAGAGGGGAGACAACTGGTTCCCATCATTGACCTTTAATAAAGAAAGGAACTCAGAATTAGAAACATGAAAATGTGATATTAAAAAGTTATTTGTGGTTTACTTTAACAGTCTCTTTTCCCCAAAGTACTTAAATTCTTATAGACACTTATCATTTGACATGTATTGTTTGTTATTCTAATCCTTGTTATCTAGTACTTGCTGCAACTAGCATTGCCTTGGGGAGAACTTTTTTTTGACATAAAGATTCATTCTATCTACACAAAAGTCTGAAAATATTCTGAGAGCAGTAATTTACAGCTTTTTACATGTAAAGGAACTCAATTATGACTTTTATACTTGAATATAATAAAGATAGTTGGATATTTTCAAAGATACTGAAAGTTTTAAAAAAAGAACATTATACTCTAGTAACTGTTATTGCCACTCCACACACTTTAGACAGGAACATTCACAGCAAAAAGGAGGCCATTATATTTGGTAAATAATTCCCCAGATATGTATCATAAGAGTAATCATTGCTTTTTTGAACTATGAAGATAAAAACACAGAATATTATGTGAAGGAAATAATTATGTAGATGTAATATTGATTATTAAATGTGCATTTTTTCTGGTATTTTCATAGCAAAAGTTTACTATTAAAGTTTTTCAAATAAATTTGGGAAAAATTATTTTTAAATCAGATATATTTAACATTCCATATGTGTAAAATGTTTAGAGAGCAGTATTTTCATGATTTCTAAATTGTGCAAATCTTTGGATCTTGGCCTACTTTATTGGGGTCCATTTACTTTCATGTAATATATTTAAAATCACACTGTATATTAGTTATTTTTGTTAATCATCATATGAGATTTAGATAATTAAAAATAAATTTTCTGATTATTTGCCAAACATACAGCTGTTTTTTTGCCCACCTAAATTTCTTAGGTACAGCTTAAGTCAAGCTGTGCTATGATGGCCCTGCAAAGGCAGAAGAATCCCAGGGATCAATTGGTTTGGTTGTGGAGTCTGACACCACACACTCTCCGAGGGGGTATGAGAAGCATTACCACTTCCATAACCGAGGTCTCTAGGGATAGCAGGGCAGGCCTCTCAAGCATGGCCAAAATGGCTGGATAAAGCATGATAAACGAGACTTGCTCAGGGTTTTTATTCTGGTTAATGAATAGGGCTGGATTGACGGACTGTGCTCATTAGAGAAGGGTGGCTTGGATATCTAAACCCAGGAGGAAGCACACAGGCTCTATCAGAAGGGAGCCAAGGGGGAGGCCCCAGGCTTTATCAGCTTGCCCAGATATGGGGCACAAAAGGACGTTGGAGAGATGATGCTAAAAAATTACCAGTAAACATCAAAAAATGCTATCAGACTCTTCATTAAAGCCTCTTTGTTCACTCGTCTTGAGCAGTGGTATCTGATAGCTTGAATCATCAGCTAATGAAAGGGCAAGCTTTCATATTTTGTGCGGCGTTATTAAAAATAAAATTCTCTCAAAAGTATATCATCTCTTTAATAACCTAGTAAGATATGAAGCGGGAAGAGTTTAGAATAGCAATAATATACATTTCAGTAATGTTTGATCTTTTTTTCCAAAGTACTTCATATCATATTCCTAAAATCTCTTAGGGTATATTATTACTCGTATTTCAGAATATTAAAAAAAAAATCTGACTACTACATGGAAAAATTGCCTGTTTAATGTACAAGCTATAATGAAAATATATTTCTTGTGTCTTGAAAAGTTTTTGATTTGTAACTTAAATTATTCTCAATTCAGGTTTTATTTCTACTTCTCAAGAAAATATGGTAGAGAGTAGAAATGAGCTATATTATACAGCTAATTATGAATTAGACTATCTAATAAAATAGTGAAGAAATTTAAAATTAATTAAATCCTAAACTTGGATAATTCCATTCGTAAAATTATCTATACATTGAATATGATCTAGAAGAATCATGATCTGGACAAAGGTTGGTTTTGGCTCAGTACTATTCAACATAATGGTTATAGCAATACCACTATCGATACCAATAAAATACCATCATTTTCATTTTCTGGAGCTAAACAAGTTTGTTCTAAAGTACATATGAAAAATCTAAACATTCAAGAATAGCTACAAAAAAAAACTGAAAATCAAAGGAAATGCTGAAAATGAGCACTACTGATATTTTACGTACTATAAAATCTTTACAACTAAAAGATGTTTCTGACTTGTAAAAATATGCATTTTGAACAGAATAGAGCATCAAATACAAGTATATATGAACATTTAGATAAAGATGGCATTTCAAATCACTGGTGCAAAAAAATATCTTTTACAAATAGCCATTTAGAAATAGTTTTAATTGGATCCAAATATCACACTTTACCCCAAAATGAATTCCAATTAAATGAAAGATCTAAGTGTTAAAAAAGATTATTTAAACTAGGGGAAAAAAATCTCCAAGTATTTCTTTATATCCTGAATGTTGGAAAAATGTTTTGCATTATAGATCAAAATCTAGGTGCAATTTTTATTGCTGGTTTTAACCATATAAAAATAAAATGGAAGCTTCTGATGGTCAAAAAATAAACACATAAATAAAAAAGAAAGGCAAATTCCAAAGCCACTGACTAATTGGGAGAAAAACTTGCATCATATATCACAGGTAAAGGACCAATATTCCTAATTTCAAAAGCTATATAAAACGATATATGATTTCAAAAGTTTAAAAAGCACATAGAAAAATGAAAGAGAAGACAAAGAAAATTGACAGGAAAAAGTTTTATAGAAACATCAAAAAATATTTAACTCCATTTACGATAAGAGGAATTCAAATTAAAAGCCCAATGATACACATCCATGATGATATCGGGAGCTACTGACTATATACTTTAGATGGATTACGTGGTGTATGAATATATTTCAATAAAATTGCCTTTATGAATAAAAAGATATTCCAACACTCTGAAACAAACAAACAGCAATAAATCACAAAGGGAAAGAGGGCATTGTAATAAACGGTGTAACAATATGAAAAACAATAAAAATGGAATCTGCTTCTGACACCAAAAGACAGGAAAAATTCCAAACAAATTGGACATTTTAATACAAAAACAAATGAAATTATATATATACAAACACTTGTGAATTTCTCTGTAAGCTGTAAGTGATTAAAACTCATGCAAAATCTAGAAGTAATGAGGAAAATAATTAATTTGATTATATGAAGGTTAAAACTGCAGGAAAAATAACACTGCATAAGCAAAATGAAAAGACCAAGAGCCCTATAAAAAGAAATGGGTTAGGGATATGAACATAGTTTATAGAAAAAGCAATGCAAGTGGCCCTCAGATATTTTAGGACTCAAATATATGAGGCTCATAATTAAGAGAATAATTTATTATTAGCAAAAACAAATTAACACTATACAGATATACTATATCTCATTTATCAAACTGATAAAAATGCAGAGGTTTGACCACATTTACTTGGTAAGGCTCAGAGGAAACAGACAGGTATGGGTTACTAAAGAGAATATAAAATGTTACAAATCCTATGGAGGGCATTTCAGCACCATCTAGCAAAATTAAATATGAATTTATGTTGTCATGCATCATTTTTTTTTGCTTTTTTTGTTTTGTTTTGTTTTGTTTTTTTTTAACCAGTTCTACAATCTCATGTTATTTAAGTCCCTTACCATTCAAGCAAACCCATTCCAAGAAATTCTCATATCCCAGCTCATGATGCCTCTTTTTAACAGCTACATTAGCTTACTATTCCTGTTGTAACAAATCTCCACCAATTAAGTGGCTCAAAACAACCCAAATTCATTATTTCATTTTTCTGTAGATCAGAAGTCTAAGTCTGATGTTATCTTTTTTTTCCAATTTTTCAAAAGGCTGACCAAGTTTGTAGCCAGTTGGGTTCTTTATCAAAAGTCTCCCAGGAGAATCTGCTTCCAAGCTCATTCAGGTTTTTGGCAGAATCCACTTCCTTATGCCTATAGAGTTGAAGTTCTTTCTTGCTGGTTATCATCTGGGACCTACCCACTTATAGTTCCTTTAAGTCTCTCTCTCTCTGATCCTCGCATGTGGCACCTAAATCTCAGAGCCAGAAAAGATATTTCAAATACTTCTCATGCTTGAAATCTTTCTGTCCTCCCTCTTTGCATGGATTACTAAAGGGAATGCCCCTTTTCAGCATCTTTATTCTGTCTCCAGTCTGCAAAAATTCTCAGCATTTATAGATTCGTGTGATTAGATTGACCAGTGCAGATATTCCAGGAGAGTCTTCTTATTTTAAGGTCCGTGTTCTTAGCTATACCTGTAAAGTCTCCTGTGCCCTATAATGTAACATATTCAGATTCCAGGAATTAGGGCGTGGTTGTCTTTATGGGGTCATTGTGCCTACTGCAATGAGTAAGTAGTTATATTGCTCAAATGACCATCTCTTCTCCAAGGGAAGTTACTCTTCTTTGTTCTTCAAGATTAGTCTCTTGTATGGGGGTGGGTATGTCTACATGTGTGTGAATATACACAAGCAACATAAAAAACATAATAGTAGGCTTACATTTTTAATCTGTAGTTGACCTGAGTAATATCTCATGGTATAAAAGGGTACAGTTTGAGGAAGAGTTGCAAGTGTGGCAAGACTAGGCATCCTAAGGATTTGTTCTTATCTCATAAATAACACTTCTAGATGATGGAGTGGTTAAGGACTGCTATGCATGCCTGGATTTATGCCTAGATAGGTGTTTTAATACCTTTTGATGGTGTGCAGCTTAGGTGTTATATTCAGCTGGCACCCTTTCTTCAGTCTTTCAGGAGAAAAATTACTTTCTAGGAGGGGTTGACTTGTGACAAACTCCTACGAGGTTGTTTGGCATTCTCTCACATGGCTTGCTGCAGATTCAGAAACAGACTCCTAGCTTAGTTCATATACACTGAGTACAATTAAATATGCCATATAAGGAGCAAATATCAGAACTATTTGTATGGTAGGCTGGAGATATTGAACAGCTTTATCAAATCTCAAAGGAGGAATATAGTATATGCTTTCATTTTTAAGCATTGGCAACTTAAGTACCCTGACTTCTTTTTACAGGTAATAAATGCAAGGTTCAGTCAAGATCCTTTTATGCTTCACACAGAGACCTTTACTGAGCTGATAGGGCCCTATATAATAATGGTATTAACTTCTCTCTGGAACAGGGCCATTGCGAGCATACCTAGCCTGAGGTATTTGCTGGTATGTGCTTTCCAGGTCTCTTCAGCATGATGTAAATATATGGCGAGTCAGTGTACCTGGGAAGATAAGACTGTGGCTAGAGACAGAGGTGCTTGAAAGTGAGATTTTGGAAGTGGTACAGTTATTGTTGATGACGAAGTGCCATGTATGATAGTGGGGGTTGCTAGCTTAGCTAGTGGAGGAAAACATGATTTAACAGAGGAACAAAAAGAGCCTAGAAACTAGGATGTTGCCTGTGGCGAAGCGGTCATATATTTGGAGGTTGAAGTGTCTAGGAATAAAGATAGGAATAATAGTAAGGAGTGGAACATCATAAATATGTGAAAATGTTATGAAAAATTTAGGGGTTGACCAAGAAATCAGAGCTGACAGCACAAATGCTGTTAAAAATCTAATAACATCTGCTTTTCAGGGTGTTTTAGGGGGAAGGAAAAGAATATATATCTTCAGAGTGGCATTGGAATGGAAGGTGAAATAGCCTCCTCTACAAATAATTTGGGGACATCAGCGTCCTCTGAGGATGGGTGTGTTTGAGTTAGTGGAAGAAGCTGAAATAAACAGCTGATCGGCACAGATGATATATCAAGAACTTCAGTGGGATCTGTCAACATGATTTCAGCAGAGGTTAAAAAAATATGTGATGAGGACTATATAGTGAAGTGTCTATAGGGTGGCCTAAGGAAATTTAATTTCTGATGTGGTCTGTGATAAATGGGATTTAAGACACAATGCGTTTGATTCTGGCAGTCAAGGAGAAAACGAGCCATCAACCTCTAATTCATAGAATTTAGCAAGGAGTTTTGAACGTAATGCCGACCAAATCTGTGTGTAAGCCTTTGGGATGGACAAAGATCACCCTGGTTCCATGATATCTGAAAAAATATGTTGGCTTTAGAGAGGGCTAAATGGGGTGAGAAGAGTAAAATTACAAGTAAATTCGAGTTAAAAACTGCAGAGGATAAAGGCGTTCTGGCAACTTGAGGAAGCATTAAAAAATGTGAATACTGACGAGAATGATTGTCAGAAGATTTCACTTGCATTACTGATATTAATAATTTGAATTCTTTGTCATTCATCAACATATGCAGAGTTCAGTAACCACAGTGATCCTCTGAAAAAGTCAGATCCACCAACATTTTTAATTCCTACCCATATTTTAATTTGATCCTATAAGTTTGTATGTATCATCTATTAATTTAAAACTTTATCTTTGCTTTAAAACAGTGAAAATCTCCATGTATATGAAAATGCCTTAGCTCAGAATTATAAATTTTAGATTTGCTAAAACTTCTTAACAAGGCTTTTATTTAAAGTAGGAAGATACTTTTGATTTTAAAATGTCCATTAAAGAAATTAAAATAATTTGATTTCAGTTTTCATTGAAATTGATTCCTTCATATAATAAGATAAGCGAGGGTCAAATTCCCTTAGCCTGGCATATGAAATTCTCAAAACTGGACAGTGTCCACCATCCCCTGTCCTTCCAAGTCACTGAGCTCAACACACCCACTATAACTCTTCTTGAATCCAAAGGCATCACAAAAATACTGATTCTTATATTCTACTATATCTAATTAGTATCACTTTCTTGAAAACCTCCCAAATATCCTCTCATTCCCTATTCCTCTTCCTATGTGAGTCCTAAAATGCACTATGCAACTTAGCCTCACCTGAAAGTATTTTATTAATTTCCATTGCTCATGAATATACTTTGCCTGTGTCCTCCATTTTCCCAGTTCCTTTTCATACTTCAGAATTTAGGTAATTTAGGTTTTTGCACAAAACTTTTTCTAACTTTCCAAACCCTTTGCTGAAATATATGAAAAGTTATGGCTTGTATTATTCATTTTGTCCTCTACTTTATAATAATATTCAAACTTGTTTTTCATGCATGGTTGTATATCTAATAAGAAGGTGGCATCACATGGGAGGGATATTGTACATTCATGTATATACAATTATTTGTATAAAAAATGCACACTTAGAAAACCATGAATAATCACAGCTGCTGACTTTGCCTAAAAATATATTTTTATTTTCCTTTGTATATCTCTTACTCATTGCTTCTAACAGAGGGTTTCAACCAAAAATTTTGACACAGTCCCATCAAGATTCTTATACACTCTTTCAATTTTTGCTATAATAGTATGTAACATTTTTGCTTGAAGTTCCAGCTATGGAAATGTTTACACATAAAAATGATGTCTAAAAGAAAATGTGTATAACTTTACTAACTAAACCTAGTCATTAAAAGACAATATGTATTATTTAGTTTCGAATCTTTTTTCCATAAAAATATCTACTTTACAATCTCAAAAATGTCTATTATTTTGTGAAATCATATTAACTTCTTGGTTGTCAGTGAGTCGTTTTTGTCTAAATCCAAATATCCTTGCAATTAACTAGTATCCAAGTCTCATATTTAATAGTCTGTTTTTTCCACTACATAGAGTGTTATTTAATATTAATGATTATATATATAATATTATATATTTATAATATGAATAGGTGCTGTGTAAGGACCTAGCAGTTTCTAAAGAACTTTGTCAATAATAGTCTTTTTTGTTTTCTTCAATGGTTAAAACTTTCCTTTATGGATAGTTTTATATTTAAAAATAAATTCTGACTTAAAATATTTCAAGATATTTTGATAGTCTTAAATTGTCTAAAGATCTTTCAAATGATAAAATCTACTAAAATAATATTTGTCTATTTTGGAATCATATTTCTACTTGGAAAAAAAAAGATGAAAAGCTGTTTTAATAAATGAAATACATATTAGTAATATAAAATATAGCAGCATAACAGTAATGAATGCTCAATTTTCCTGCAGTGTTTAAGCATAAATAATCATCATTAGTTATCTTAATTCTTGAGGAACTTAGTGTTTTTTTTTTAATTTTAGAGGTATTCTATCTGTGGCCTATTAACAAAATTTATATAAACCCCAGAATATGTTGGAAGATGCTGATATCTGAAGTTTCTGCTCAACTTTGTTCCATACCGTTAGTTTTATAAACAGAAGGTCAGAGTATCTTATATGATTTCTACTTAGAGATTTATTAAAATATTTTATTAATTCCTTATATTTATTTTCATCAAAATTTTGGTTGTTTTACATTTTATTTTTTAAGAAAAAGCTGATATTTCATTGCTGATTTTGTTCATATATTACAATCATAAATTCCATAATTTAAAATATTCTCCAATAAGAAGCACAAATCTAAATTTAGAGTGAGAAGAGAGAAACAGTAAAAAAGAAACTATGTTTTTATAGGATAAAATTTTAAATCATAAAATAATTTTCTCTTAAAACTTGAGTTCACACAGTGCTTATTTTAAAAAAAGCAGATTATGTATTCTGATATCAACTTGAGAACCAATTAAATTCCATGAACCCCATTATCGTTTTTCCTCAGAGACTTTAAAATCAGTGTTCCATCCATAGACCATTAAGGATAAATGTTTTACACATCTTCTGCAGTAACTGTGTTAGCAGCTGAAGCATGTGAAAATTTTACCACTGGGAGTTTTAAAAGAAATGGGGAAAACGACATTCACAAAGAAATATTTGCAAGGAAACTTCTTTCTAACTGGACTTTTTTACTATCCTAAGGTTTCCGTCAAAGGAATGTTTGCAACTATACAAAAATTCTATTACATTTAAAAAATGTCTTAAATGTAACGGAGAAAATAATCAAAATGTTTATATTTTAAATAACTAACAATTTTATTAAACACCTTAACTGAAATTCAGTTTTTCTTCATACTTTAAAAATGCCAAGAATTTAAATGAGAGTTCATAGAATACTTCACTATATTTTCTTTTCCTTTGTTCATTTCTACCAGAACCTCTCCCACCTTCATTTTTTATTGTCTTCAACTTTCAGATGTACTTGTCATGAGAAAATTTTCTCAGATGTTGTAGTATATTCCAATAAATCAGCATCAGTGAATTGTATGGAAAGTGGTATATATTTTATAAAATATATTATAAATTGTAGTACATCTTTCCCAATGATCTACAAATGAGATATTTATTTCAAATATTTTTATAAAGCACATTATTTCAGTTTGCTAATACTGCCAGAATGTAATATAATAGAAATGGATTCATTTACACAAAGGGAATTTATTAGGTTACAAATTTACAGTTCTAAGGCCATGAAAATATCAAAATTAAGGCATCAACAAGAAGATATTTTCACTCAAGAAAAGGCAATCACATCCAGGGTTTCTCTGTCACATGATGTGCCAGTTTGAAAGGATTTATGTACCCTAGAGAAACATGTTTTAATCCTAATCAGTCTTGTGGGAGCAACCATTTCTTCTAATCCTTATTCAGTACAATAGATTGGAAACTTGATTAGGTTATCTCCATGGAGATGTGACTCACCCAACTGTGGGTATTAAACTTGATTAGCTTCAGACATGACTGCATCCATTCCAGGTGGGCCGTGATTACTTTACTGGAATCCTTTAAAAGAGGAAACAGTTTGGAAAAGGCTTGAGATCTGAGAGAGCCATCAGAATGGGAGAACCACAGAGTCCACCAGCCAGCCACCTCTGGAGATGAACAAGGAGGATGCCCCCCCGGGGGAGCTTGATGAAACAAGAAACCTGGAGTGAAAGCTAGGAGATGCTGCCAAGTTCACCTTGTCCTTGCGTGGAGAGAGAAACCCAGAACATCACTGACCTTCT
Organism: Myrmecophaga tridactyla; assembly: GCA_004026745.1. Classification (NCBI taxonomy): domain Eukaryota; kingdom Metazoa; phylum Chordata; class Mammalia; order Pilosa; family Myrmecophagidae; genus Myrmecophaga; species Myrmecophaga tridactyla. The sequence goes on along the minus strand of PVIY010004410.1, from coordinate 70,365 downwards.
GGAACCAAGGTATGTGGATATTTTTCATGGCCTTAGAACTGTAAACTAGCAACTTATTAAATTCCCTTTTTTGAAAGGCACTCTATTTCTAGTATATTGCATTCAGCAGCTAGCAAACCAGACCACATGTGACGTCACATGGTGATGTCTGCTGGCCCTTCTCTCCTGCTTAGGTTTCAAAATGCCTTTCTCATCTCCAGTGGCTCCTTCTCGCCTCTGCTGGCACATTTAACTTTCTGAGCGTCTCTAAATTCTCTGGGCTTTCTTAAAGAATTCCTTAAAGCTGATTAGGACCCACCTTGAATGGGTGGGGCCACATCTTTACATCTTTACGGAAACAACCTAATCAAAAGTTCTCACCCAACAATGGATCTCTCCCCACAAGGTCGGATTAAAAGAACATGATTTTCTGGGGTACAAAACAGTTTCAAACCAGTACATACATTTTACCTAAAATGTCTTTAGTTCTTCATGATTTTTTGTGCTGAACGCAAATCAGGAAGTAATTAAAATAGTTTAATGTTTGAGAATATATAATACAATTAATAATTTCAATGACACCCTCATGACAAAACTGTAATATACCACACATGATTGTGTAGGTATGAATAACAGAAAGAATACTATGAACTGCATATCTGTGAAAAGATTTTCTGGAACTAGCAGTATAGAATTGAGAGGGTAGTTTCTAGAACAACTTGCATCGTAATATTAATAATTGGCATGTTGAGTTCAGTGCATACAAAATAAGGAGGTCTAGAAAAGTAACTAAGCAAAATGGAAGCAATAGAGTCAGAGAGAATGGGAGCCATCAGAAAGCACTGTAAGGGAGATGTTCAAAATTCATTCTAAACTCCAGAAAACCCTAGATGTAAATGTGTACAAACATATTTTTATATAGTTGTAGCATTTGGGTAAATAAGTGGATTGAAAATAATTTCCTACCCCCCTATTTTAGAAATTATATTGAAATAGCTAGTTCATGAAATGTATATGGGAGTTTTGTGAGTAAAAATGCTCTATAACCTACTTGTTTCTTTATGCACAATGTTAAAAAGTTGAACAGGTTTTTATATGGATTTCTAAGAAATTTAATGTGCACAACTTTCACATTGCAAATCTTACAGGGTATATAATGGCAATATATCAAAAGTTGTTTACCTTAAAATGTATGTGTGGTAGGAGCTTCACAGTATATAATTTGAATTAGTACAATCAATTGTGGAGAAAATAGTGATGGTAGGTGATGGATGATATTTTAAAGTATTTGCCAAATAGTTTCACTATAATTAAGACCAAAAATCTTTTTATTTTTTGCCCTCTACTTGGATGAAAAGACTTATTTATAGCATACAAGGTACACTATATGACAATGAAACAATAATAAACTAAACTTATGATGAATATTATTGAAATGTTTTATTGTTCTTTATATTGTTTGTATCTATTTCTATTCATATTGGTCTTCTATTCATTATTGGTTATAATAACTATACTTTAATACTGAACATTATTCTTTAACATTTTAAAATTTTATATCTCAATTGTTATAAAAACAATTGCATAGAGGAAGAAAATATCATTTGTCTCAGTTGAAATATGAAGATTATTGAAAGATGAGGAAATGGACACAACTAAAGGGGAATTACTTACTAATATAAACAAAGAACTAATATAACCAAATATCATACTTTTTTATTCCCTTAATATTGGCTTTGGGACATCTGCTTTATTAGGCAGCTTGAGAGCAATTGCTTCAAAATCCTTCAAACAATATTACATTTAGTGTTTAGTTTGTAATAATCACTCATGCTTTTTAGTTACTGACAAGGAGTTTACTTCCTATCTAGAGACAGTCATTCCACTTTTAGAAATGAAGCCTTATTCAACAATGGTATATTACTGCTGATGTAGAAAACTTTACTCCTGTTTCTAGAGGTGCAGCTTCAGCACTAAGACTATTTTATGCAGCCTAACTGACCACAGAGACTAGTTTACCGAGTCCTCGTACTAGAGGCCAGGCACATTTTGGCTATTCAAGATATCCTTTCTGCTTTCCTTTTCTGCATTTTAATTTTATACCTCAAGAATCTTTTATTCCTTTCTTAAGAAAAGGCTCAGTATACTTTTCAGTTAATACTTTTATCCTGAAAGAATTTGAAGCAAATTGATTCTTAAATAAAATGCCATTTATATGAAATATATACCTATTTGAAATCTTTTTATATATACCCCTTCCCTTCCTATAAGCAAATAGGAGGTTTATGATCTGTATTTTTCATGCTTTCTAGAAATATGCAAATTAAAAAAATAAATATCATTCATTGGAATAACTCCACAATTAAAGCAAATAGCTTTCTATGCAAAAATCATATGGGGAAAGATCCTCAAGGCTCCTGAAAGCCTTGATGCTAATTATAAAATATGTATTAAAGTAAATTGAAGTGGAATTAACGATAATAAATTAGAAAATTAAGTCCATTTTAGCCTTATATTCTATAAGAAAAATATAGTCACTGAAATGTAGGTATTTGCAGGATAAAGTTAAATTACATTTAAATCACAGTAACATGTTATAGCTTGATTGAAACCATATTATTCTGGCATGAAGCGAAATTTTTAGAACTATTGTTACCATCAGAGAACACAGTCCTAACTAGTCAGGTCCACCTGACCCTGCATCAGAGAGAGGATCAGATCTTTCTATTTTGGTGAGAAGGTGAGCTTATTGAAGATGCATCATTAAGGAACTAGAGGAAAAACTTTCTAAGACCACTTAGGAGTAGAAGGGTAGTTTAGGCTTTTATATCACAAACAAAGAAATGGGAAAGGTCCAAAAGAAAGCAGAAAACAATTTAAAAAAAAACTAAGAGTCATAGCATTCAGTAAAATCGACTAGGGTTTACTTGCTTCATTTTGCTTGGTCAGCATATCCTCTTACCTGGCAGGCCCTTCTTTCTTTGTTGACCACACAGTGCTTTGCCTTCATCCTTCAAGAAGAGGAGGAAGGTGTGATAGGAGTTCATATGATGTTTCATTCCTGCAAGCAGAGCAAGGGATGGCTTCTGAAAATAGAGAGTAAGCTTTTTTTATTGAGATTAGACCAACAGCAAACTATTACAACAAGGGCTTTTTATGCTTAAAATAATTCAAGGCTGTCAGAGTGAACTGATTATACCAAATAGTTTGTTAGCTACTGAAGACTATACGAACCACTTTCCAGCTAAAGAATTATGCTGGGTATCTTTTATTTGTCCAGCTATCAGTTAAATTATCAGAACATAATTCTAATACAATTATAATTTAATTTAAATACATTTCATATATATATACATACATATATATACACACATATATCTTCAAAGAAATCTCGGGAATTAAATTTAGAGAGAAAACTAATATTAAAGTTTAACACTCTAAAAGAATACTTTGTTGCACAATTTATGTCTAGGTAACACACTTGTAATTGATGAAACTACATCTTAACAGTCCCTATGGTGCATAAGTAAAAAAAAAAAAACAAAAAACATTTTTTTCATGTTCAATTGGCTTTCTGTCATCATTCTGGCATATATATTATCAAATATTTTCCATGTGTGGATAGGCACTTGGAGATTCATATAGAAACAAAATTAAATTGAGAATATTCATTGTATAAATATTTTCTATATCATGCATTTAAAGTACCTTAAGGAAAACTGTCAAAGGGGATAAATCTCATTTAACTAGTGCATAAAATCTCTCTATTCATGCAAATAACAACAATATGCTTTCTAAATTTACTTCAAGCTGATGCAGATACTACTGATAACATATGAACACTTGATTTCTATAGAATACAGATTATATTAAAATTAATTTGGCACATCCAAATTACTGTTCAAAGTAAATTTTAAATCTATACTTATTTCCTTCTTTCTCCTTATTTGGTGTCCGTGAGACTCATTTGTTTACTTTTTGTTTGCTTGTTTTTCTCTCTCACCTTTTTATGTCTCTTCTCTAATCTGTTTTTCACCAGGATTCTCTCCCATTTCTTGCATTGGATTTTCCCTTTTATGTAAATGAAAGAAAAGAAAATTGTTCATTTTCATCTCTAACAGTTATCCAAGTTTTATCTGCCATTTTCACAAACAACAATATAGCAACTGTATCCAAAAACAAATAGATTCAAAATTGAATGGATAATATCCAATTTCAATTTGTGTTCTTTTCTTCATCTCTCACTCATCTTAATGTCACCATAATCCTTTCAGTCACTTATGTTGCAATCTTGAAAGCCTCTTAGGTAATACCTCCCCTTTACTCCCTACATTCCGTGAGTTTTCAAAACCATCTACTTTAACTTGATGCCTTGTCATCTCTAACCATCTCTTTCTTTGTCAAGCATTTTTATCTTTTCAAACCCATTACCTTCCTAACTGATATTCCTATTCCCCAAGCTTCTTCTATTCCACTTTTTCTCCATGCACAGTTGTCAGTTTTTGAAGGCTAATCCCATGCACATTATGTTTTCCTCCAAAAGCTTATTTTGAAAACTTAATTTCCATATTAGGTATATATTTTTTATAGTACCATGCTGTGTTCTTCACAAGTCATGTAGTGATAAAAGCAAGATGTAAAAAGTGTGTGCAGCATACTACTAAATATCTTATACTAAAAAATGGAAGAAGAAACTATATATTTTTAAATCATTTTTCTAGGAATGGAAAGTGACAGGATAAAGGGTAACAGAAGCTAAACTTCTTAGCATATACCTCATTATGTATATTTCTCTTCAGAATCAGGTAAATAATTTATAGAATTACAAAACATTTAATTTGTAGAAATCCTAATAATGTAAAGTAAAATGGGACATGAGGCTAAACCCTAATCCTACTGCTGTGTCATCACATCACGGAGTTGGACTCTTCCAAGTGACTGTAGAATGGTTTAGTTTCATATCACAGCGGGATGTGCAATAAGGATAAAAGGAAAGAAAACTGAAAGAAAAAAGCTCTTCCATTTTATTGATAATCGTGTCATTGGTATTACAATTCTGAGATTACCTTCTGTATTGTGTGGGTTAATTCAAATGAATAATCATGTCTTTGTCACTTAAAACCAAGGTTTCTAAAGTAGTATAAAGAAACTGCAAATAAATGATTAACGATATTATGTTAAAGCCCTGCAGTTTTGAAGTTAACATCAGTGTGAACAATGTTGCATTCTGTCTTTTAAAAATATGTATTTCTTAGATTTTTCTTTAAGAAAAGATTACCAAGAGTAACATTAAACCCATAAGGATGAGCAACTCGCACACCAGAATTGGGATTTCTAATTACTATTTCCTACTAAGAGCATCTAAGTCTCCTTGAGACTATTAGATTTCAGGTCCAAGACAGGCATGTATGAAATGAGTCTTGAACATCTTATTGTAGCAGAAACAAAGAAATAAAACTCGTTATGAAAGTCATGCCTAAAGGAATCAAAATCCAAAAGGAATAAATTATGTTTGGCTATAGAAGTGACTGTTGGAGAATCAATAAGGATACTAACTGTACTAGTTTGAAAATCAGCAAATATTTGCAAATAAGTACATAATAAAATACTCTGAAATCTGCCTGTTAGCTACCATTCACCTTTATTTCTTTCCCCAGCTCCAATGACAACCCACCAACTTTCTTTAGATTGCAGAGAAGTCCTCTGCCTCTCACCCAGTCCCTTCAAAATGCAAAGCTACCCGAACACCCACACAAAGAAGTATTGGGCCTCTCTCCCTCTGGTAGAGAGCCTCAGATTAGAAGCAGCCTTACAGGTCAGTTTGATAAAGCCTACCTTTCCTTTTGTCTAAGTGGGAGGAAACTGAGGTCCAGAGAAAGGAAGAAACTGAGGTTAAGCAGGTGTAATAGAATTAAGAGTAAAACTCCAGAGGCCCAAAGTGAATTTAAAGGGCATTGATGGCGTGATGCTAGGTCAGCCAATGCATGGGCACCACAGAGAGATGCCAGGGGTTTTGAGCCCCTAGGACCATGCCTCCACTGATAAGATTCAGTATGAGCCAACTCCCAGTCAACTCCTGTTTATCTGGGGTTCTAAAACTATAGTCTATCAGAGGCTGCAGGACCCACTGAGGTTATCTATTGCAACCCATGATGGTTCACATAAGGAAATGGAAAAACAGTGCCAGAAGGTCTTTCTCCCATACCCACAATAAAAAAAAATGGTGCGGGTAGGGAGATAATCAAGTCTTCATTCTGGGTTTCCAAAATGATGAGAATCTCAGGTAAATAAATTAGTCAATGAAACTTTATCTTCATAGGAATATTCTCGAACATAAATAAAAATCAAAGAATTTGACCACCACTGTTGTGCAATATCTGAATAAATAGCAGATCTATCAATGATCATTACTACATTACTGGTTGATAATGTCACAGAAAGGTAGACAACCAGACATTTGTACCTCCCAAATGAAAGTACACAGAACTTTGGGCAAGCAGAGTTTGCATAAGTAATCTAGTGTGGTTATGATCAAAGCTCTACATCTAACTACTAAGTCACAAGAAACTATATTTTGGCTACAATCATCAGAATCCAGACTGGTAACTTTTTTTTTCAATAAAACATTATAAGAAAATTAAAAGAGATGAAGGAGAACACGAAACTTTAAAAATATTTAAGAGCAATTTCTCCAAATCACAATGTATGGAAATTTCTGAAATAATGATTCAAAGAAGCTGTTTTAAGAAAAGATATTTGAAGACATTTAAAAATTAATGTTGGGCAGTGCAATGGTGGCTCAGTGGCAAGAATTCTCGCCTGCCACTGCAGGGACTAGATAAGAGGCAGAGGACTTCTCGAACTGGAGACCCAGGTTTGATTCCTGGAGCCTGCCCATACCAAAAAAAAAAAAAAAAAAAAAAAAAAAAAAGTTAAGGTTTGGGTGATAGTGGTATTAGAGTTGTTTTTTTAGCATGCATACAATTTAGAAATGTATATTGAAATTTTTTTAGGTTAAAATGATGGTTTACATAAAGCTTGTTTCAGGTTAAAATGATGCTTTATTTAAAATGATGGATATACTTTATTAAAGTTGGGAATGGGTATGTTATAGTATGATATCAAATTCTTTATAGGTCTGAAATTTTCAAATAAGAAGTATCTAAAATATGATTTCCTTATTCCTGTTATTCTCTGTTCTTAGAAAAACTACATCTCCCATCACTGTACACTTAATTCTCATCCATTCCATTTGTACCAGCTTTTAAGTAAAATTAATATGGACAGCCTTTCACCTCAGAGTTGAGACATTTCTCTTCAGTGCAAAATGGTAATAATAGTATCTGCTATGTATAATGAGCACATTGACTAGGTTAGATAACACATAAAACATTTCTGATCACAGGAGGATTCATTTTTCTACGATTCTCCTTTGTTCCAATTTTTATTTCTCATGAAAAGAGATCTTACTGTATCAATCTTTTGTCTGAAACAAAATGAGCACTTGTTCTGCCAAATCAACACTTTTGTATCAAAGTCAACTAATACTAAAAAGTGGAAGCAGTAAGCTATATAAATATCTCCAAGTTTTTGTACACTTAATAAGATGCAAAGAAGTTATGTCTCCCTGAAGTGTTTCTGCAAAATTAATGCCATGTTGAACCATCTCTATGTCAGGAATGGCACAGGCTTAATGACCAGCATTCTCCTATCTGCCCACACTCTGCACGTCCTCACAAGGGCTGTCATACAAGATAAATATTACCTGCACTGCTGTGCAACTCTCAAACCTAGTTCCTGACATAGGGAAGGCAAGGGATATATTCTCAGTAGGGTATAGGAGAAAAAGACAAACATGTATCACTAAAATCATATAGTCACTGGGAAAAGAGAAGAAAGCAATGGGTTTCAACCAAAGTCCATAAAAGGAAGCACAATATTTGGGGCTGAACAATAAGTACACAATTTGCAATTTTGCAACTAAATTTGATTTAGTTGGCTCTAGTGAAAGTGTTAGGTAGAGGTGAAGAAGCCTTTTCTTCATGTGCAGACAGGCTGAATGACAAGGGACAGGCTGGAAGAGAAACACTGGACTAAAGAAGAGAGAAGACCTGTTCGGACATTGTGCCTGGCCAGGACAAGAGAGAGGCTTGAGAATGGAGCATGAGCTGATTTTATTTATTTGAAAAATATTTAGAGAGCAAAGCAGTGAGGCTCTGAACTCAGAAAATGCTGATATGAATGCTAGTATTGACAGTCTTATCCAAGAATACCTCAGGCCTGGCTACAGAGTCAGTTACAGGGAGTGCTCGTATCAGTGCTGTGCTGAAAAGGACGTGATAAGCCAGAAAATGCAAAATGAAGCAGTAAAGAGAGAGCGGTGAAAAGTCATGATTCGACAAAAGAGCTAAATGTCAGTGGGCAGAAAGGAAACAGGAAGCAGGAGCATTGATGGTGAGGATTATTTATTTATTATTCTTTTCTGATTAAAAGAAATACTTATAATTGAAAAACATTTCTATGTAAAAAACAGAAAAGGAAAAATATACATGAGTATACTCGTTCATGAAAATCAATGACATAAATTCACAAAACTCCTCAGCTATAAGGATTTAATATTAATCATAAGAGGAGCAAATAATTTTAAAATAATTGAGTGGCACGAAATAAATCAGATGGAAGAAATATTTGACACATTGCCTTGAATGGTTCAAGCCTCTAGGCCTTGTGTCATGACTAGTTTTTGCCCTTCCATTATCCCAAGAGATTATTATACCTCTGTATAATATGACTATGATTTGTATCAATTTCTTCAACTATGAATTAAAAAGAAAATTCCCTTGTAGAATTCTACTCAGAATTGCTATAATCTTCCTAAATATGTGGCTTACTGTGAGACATAGATGGGTCCTTAGTTTCAATTCTGCTTATCATAATAGTGAATCAAACAACATGCTGACTTAAAATATCTGCTTTACAGAGGAGAAATATTGAGCCACCATTTATTATCTGCTTCCTTTTATAGCCATGACTGCCACTTAATTCCACCAATTCACATTGCTAAACAATAATTAAAAAAAAGCAAAATCATGATTGCATTACTTGTCTAGTATTGCTGAATATATTACCACCCATCACAAATTTAGTTGCTTACAACAACACACACATTTATTATCTCACAGCCATGGCTTATCTGAATCTAACAAGGCTGCAATCCAGGTGTCAGCCACACTGAGTTTTGATCTGGGAACTTGACTGTGGACAGATATGCACCAAAGCTCATTCAGGTTGTGGTGAGAGGTGATTTCCTTATGCCTGTGTGACTGAGGCTCCAGCTGTGGGCTGGCTCTTGGCTAAAGGCCACCCTCATGCTCTAAAGCCAACCCTTGATTCCAGAGTCCTCAGGCAGTTTCATGCCACATGGGTTTCCTCCACGTGATTGCTTATTTCATCAAGACAGCAATGGTAAACTCTCATTCCAGTCTGGGTCTGCTAAGAAGAAGTTCTATGTACCTTAATATAATCACAGGAGTAGAATCCCATTACTTTTGCCATATACCGTTGGTTAGAAGCAAGTTACAGGCCTGGCTGCGCTCAAGGGGATGGGATTAAATGATGGTGTAGACCCTAGAAAGTGGGACATCATTGGGGAACAAAGTAGAATCTATCACAACAATTTCCACTCAAATATAAATTGCTCATATGTGAAAGATTTTATTTAACTCATTAATTAACAAGAAACCAATGCACAAGGTATTTCAATTGGTTCAGAGTGGAAGTCAAAGCACAAAATTTATGTAGTCAGAAAAGTAATATTGACTTACAAAATAGATGCAAAGACTCACAAAACTGTTCATTAGCACCAGGACAATCATCAAATGCTTTTCACCAGATGCAGTTCAGATTCCCATGGAAAAATAATCATTTGTATGGCACCCAATTTTGAAAGCTGATAATACTGTAGCTCAAAAGACACCTGATGGTAGAATAGTTCATAAGTAAAGAAAGGAGCAGACCCTTGCATTAAATCAGATGACCCAGCAGAAAAAGAAAACAGACCAGGAGTGCTTCCGTACATTTCAAAATTCTTCACATTTTTTCTCTGTGGTCCCCAACCATGATTAGAATAATCTCATGATAGATAATTTTTATCATACAATAAGGCTGCTGTGATTTGCTTTGGCTTGTTATTTACATAGGTGTAATACAAATATTGATTAATCACATAGCTCTCCTTGTAATGTTGTTTCAAATCAAGAGCCATACAGTATCGAAAAACTAATAAGGTCGAGCAAAACTAACTTCTGTTTAGAAGTTTCTATAAGGAATCTGAGACTAGGCTTTTAAAATGTCTCTATTATTTGCAATACTGAGACCAGGAAACCAAGCCACCCAAACCTCTTTCCACCAGATTTCGCATACTACACTTATAAACTTAAATGAATTTAACCATTTTAGAGGTCCTCAAAATATCCTAAATTTCCTGGCATGCCATCAAGTAACCTTCATTACCACCTCACAGGCTGAGACCCTGTAAGCCAGGCATCAGGCCAGTTTTTCTAGGAGGGCTTTGTAGCATTTGCTCCATAAATTCACCCAACCTGGATTTCTTAAAATGCTTCTCATCTCTGAAGACATAAGCATCATTCTAAAACATGACACTCCACCAAAGCCTTAGGTGCATGAGCAATTTGTTCAATTACACCCATGGAAAAAGAAGGACAAATGCCTACTGAATCTCTATAAATAACTATATTGGCATGAAAAATAAGGAGATTTAATGAGAGTTTCTGATTTCTGGAATGTCAGGGAGAGTCATTTCAGTTTACAAAAAAAGCAGTGTCACTAAATTTTTATGGGATAGAAAAAGCTTAAGAAGACAGATAAAGAGCTTCCTAATATACATGAAAAATAGGACATTAACATAACATGAACCATATTCCAACCAAATAACCACAATACAAATCCATCATCAATTTATTAAGTCCTTTGTACTTAACACTTGTGCTGCTGCAGCGTGGTTTAGCCTGAACCTACAACGTGAAACTGCTTCTTGACTAAAAGAAGTCCTAAAAATCCTCATTTAGTTCAAAGATACAGCCTGACTTTTTTTTTTAATGATGAAAGCTCACATTCTGTACAGAAGAATTTATTTATTTTTTCTTCCTTTTTTGGCATGGGCAGGCACTGGAAATTGAACCCGCTTCTCCGGCATGGCAGGCGAGAACTCTGCCTGCTGAGCCACCGTGGCCCGCCCTGAAGAATCTATTTTTGAAGTGTTGATATTTGGAGGATAAACGGAGCATTTCCTGGGAGCTTCTTTGACGAAGACATATTCTGGCCAGTAGATGACAGCAGAGTGTCCAGCATATAGCAGTCTAAAACAAAAAGTTTTATGATAGAGACAAAGGCTTATAGTTATTTTTGTTACTAATAATCTGCAAATGTGAAAGATCTGATTAGCATTCATAATAAGAATAATACAACTCTCAAGGAAATTTGATTGTTCCCATGACGGGAAGAATAAGCATAATAAAACTATTCCCAAGGAATTTCAGACAAAAATTTGCTGATGGTAATGACTAAGCCTATTTTCAATGAAGTCATCAATTGGTACTACATTGTGTGTTATGCTTTTACCGCTTTGCATTCCTATTATTGAAAATATTTAGAATGAAAGAGGTGTTTTTTTTCTTTTTCAAAAACAATAAAATATTATATTTTATTAAATAAAAATAAATGTTTTTAAATAAAACACTTTTACATTATTGTAAAATCATTGCTAATTTGTAGAAAAGTGTATGCCTATTATCCATTACTGATGATTATTAATAATTTCTTTTTGTCAAAGTTTAAAATGCAAAGCATGCTGTGCATTTATTTTCTCAGTGCTTTTATAATTCTTTGTGAGAAGATTTTATGCAAATAACATCTTTCATAAGACTAAATGTTGAGATTTTAAAACATAAACGTTGCCTTGAAAAATTGCTGCCCATATTTTCCATCACAAACAAACAATTAGAAACAAGAACATATAATATTTTGCATACAAAAAAAAAACAAGCGGATATCTGTTTGTTATCTGTACATTTGTTGGGGACACTGTCATACAGAATTTTATCTATTTTCTATCTATATTTTAATAATTCTTCCCTGCTAAATTTAATTCTTCAAATATACAGAATTTTTTTAACCCCCTTTTCTGGGTCAGGCCCATATCAGGTATTGAATAAATGTTTGCTCAAGTAATGAATGCTATTCTAAGTGCTACTCTAAGAGAACTGGAAAGTGTACAAAAATATATTATAATGGTAATTAGCTTAAAGCATATTCGTCATATCTTTGACTCACTTTATTATTTCTGAAGTATGCCCATATTTTCCTTCAGTTACTTAACAAATCCTGCGAAGAACATGAGAGCTTATTTTCGCATTCCCTTTGTGATAAAATGTGCTTACTATCAAGATTGATATTATAAAACAGCATCCATTTGAATTTCTGATTCTTCCCAGATTTAAATTTTATGGAAAATACATATCCTTCGACATATTTGCCTGCTGAGTGAAGGGCATTATAAGTAGCTTTTATGATGTTTTGTAAGATGAAAGGTTAACTTTTTATTATATATTTTTTTTGCATGGGCTGGCTCCAGGAATCAAACCCATGTCTCTGGCATGGTAGGCAAAAACTCTGCCACTGAGACACTGTTGCCTGCCCAGGTTAACTTATTTTTTAAATACAGTAGAGATTAGCTTTTTGCCCTGAATATTAATAAGCATTTTTAATAAAAGTAGTCTTGGGGAAAAAAAGTATACAGAGCAACTCTAAAACTGCATTTATCAGTTTTTCTGTTTTTACCTTTTCTTCAAAATTATGAAAAACAAAAACGAATTACTTGCTAAAAATGTTGTAGATTGATTTTTTAATGAAAAATGCTTCAAATTAATACACTTTAATTTTAATATTGTCTGTAATTTTAAAAATGTTATTCCTCAAAGCCTACCCAAGTTTAATAATTTAGGCAAATAAAATGGTAATATTGACCAATAGCATTAGTTCAATAAAGTAACACAGTTACATTTTTAAGTAAGGTAAATCCATTTCAGTGTTCAAATATTATGTATTTTCAACACTACAAGTTAGAAAAATAAACATGAAAAATATTGAAAGAATAGTTAATAAATTCAAAATATACTAATGCATCCAAAATAGAAAGAGTAAAGAACATATTTTTATTGCAAAGCAATAGAGATGAAAAATAAATTAAAAAGTAAATTCCAAAATTCAGACTGCAGAAATTTAAAAATATTTCACAAAGATTTTTATCTGTTGTGAAACATTGAATCACATCACTCCAAAAAGTCTGTTCAAGTCAAAACCCAAGTACTGTGAGTGTGAACCCATTTTTATATTTACAAACATTTTAATATACAAATATTGATATATTATTAGTTAAGGTGAGGATGTAAAGAATATGGGTGGGTCTTAGTACAATATGGCTGAAGTCCTTATAAGCAGAGGGAATTTGGAAACGGTCAGTCAGTAGAGGCCAGAGAAGAAGAGGGAAAGTGTCATGTGCAACAGGCAAAGATAGATCCACCACCGCAATGCTATGGCTATGAGATAAAAATGGCCTGCCAACTCCTTGATTTCAACTTTTAGCTCTCCAAACTGTAAGGCAATATATTCCTATTGCCTACCAACCAGGCTGTAGTTTTTGTTATAGCAGCCAAGGTAAACTAAGACAAAATGAAGCATTGAGATTACAGATGCAGAATGAAAACAGACTAACAATATCCAGAACCATGCTATCAATTTGGTATGTCATCAAAGTTTTATTCACAAGTTCACCAAACACATTGTATATTTTAAATATTAAGCAGCATTATCAAGAACTTTACAAGATGCTGTTATTCATAAAATAAGAACGTTCAGTAAGGTAAAAGGGATCAAAAATAAATTAAAAAATAAAGTATAAAATATTAAGTTATATGTATATATATACCTAAAATCTGAGTATTTGGATAATCTAACCGAAGTGAAAGAAGAAACCAACTAATTTGTCACAAGATCAAAAATTAAGAGTGAAAAAGAAAAATAATTACAAAAAAGAGAATAGATAAAATATTTAATACATAAGTAGTAGAATATCATGAGTGAATTTAAAAATGAAATGGGTAATTTTCTAGAGAATATAGATGATAAGCATTTTATCTAAATATAAACTCTCAACATAAATAGGGCAGTGCAATGGTGGCTCAGGGGCAGAATTCCTGCCTGCCATGCCAGAGATCTGGGTTTGATTCCCAAAGATTGCCCTTGACCAAAAAAAAAAAAAAAACTCAACATAAAATTATAAAAGGAAAACATGAGAAAATGTCATAGAATTAGTTTCCATAACAATGAATGAGCAAGGCCTTTTGAACTCTTTAGGAAACAAATATAGAGGCCAAATAAAAGAGGTGAACTATTTAAAATTGATTTTACAAATCTATTGTTTTTATTTTCACATTTCGGGAGATTTAGTAAGCTACTATTTTTGAAATTAGGACAAAATAGCTAATTTAAATTGTCATGGAGAAAGGAAATGAGCATAGATTTTAACCAAAAAGTGATACATAATCACATAATACTAAACAATGTATTAAAAGAATTAAATATAGCTATAGTCTATGGATGATGCCCAATGATACTTATTGATCTTGTCCATAAGGTAGTATCACAAAGTGATAAAATACTCTCTTTAATTTATTATTAGACCTTTTTCAAACTAGCTATGAATGTTCCTATTATCTAAAACATATGGCAAAGCTCCTGTGCAACTTCTCTATCCCCACGTGTAAGAAAGCATGCCACCTGTCAAAGTTCTGATTCCTATGAAAGGAAGTTAAAGATGAGGCTTTTTTCCAGGTCTACAAATCTAGACTATACTCAATTTAAAATTCTTTGATATACAAGTTTATCATTACCTATTTAATATTTTATATAACATCAAAAAAAACCCACAACAAATCAGAAACTGTGTGAAATATATGAAATCCTCTTATTCATTTTGACCCTCATTTGTGCAACACTCCTGGAATGTTAAACAGCCAATGTATAAACAGTGCAGAATCTTTTCACCAGAGCTCTTTTATATGCAAACTAAAGCTGCTTTTCTAGAAAGCCAGTACTAACCAAATATGGAGATTGGCACATTTAAATGTTCCCTTACTTAGAGCATTTTAATTAAAGCAAGTTCAGGGGAGAAATCTCATTTTCACAGGCATCAGTCATCTGTAAAATCTGTACCTTCTGGTGAATGCAAATTCATTTAAAAATATACATGCCAAAAGTTAGGTAAAGTATAAGAATTTCCCCAGTAGCTTCAGAAGAATTCTCTGATGATTCAGGGATGAGTAATTTTAATTTTTAAAATTCATCTCTCTTATTTATTCATTCTCATTTATTTAAATCTAATTTCAGAATTATTAGTGCACAAAGTGATTTTATGAATTGTTCTTTCAGTAGCTCAGAAAAACTATGACAGTAAAGAAAGGTCAATAAATGATTCCAAAGATCTGAAGGGAAGAAAATGGGGAGGAGTTTGAGAGAAGCAAAAACAAATAAGAAAAGAAAATACAACTTAGGCAATTCAACCTTTTAGTGAACAGAAAATAGGCATCTTCAATTTAGTTCAAATGATCTTAATTCATTAGAAAACTAAAAGAGGACTTTAAAGAGTCTTAAAAACTGTTCTTTACAGCAGAGTGAAATATAAATATGAAAACACTATCCTCAGACTTAAAAAATTTTGTCCTAATGTTATTAAACAAGGGCTCACTGCCTACATGCATGGAAGTCAATAGACACTGGAATTTTGAGAAAAGAAGTTTTTTTTATGGCCAGGTCAACCAGCAAGGAGAGAGGAGACAGAAACTTAATTCTGTCTCCCCAAATTGAGAGAGCTGAAAGTTTTAATGGGGGTGATGCGGGGGCTGAACATAGAGGACAGAGTGATGTAGGTGAGTTGTGGAAGGAGATAAGAGGAGCATGTGCAGATGGCATCAGGCCGAATCAGACAATACATGACCAGAAAACGGCATCCTTAGCATGATGAGTGGGTGGAAATTTCAAGGATAGAAGTCATTACATTGCTTTTGGTCATCATTAATAAGGAGTGCACAAACCTGGTCTTGGGGAATGGCTGAGAACCAGTTAGAGCTAGCTGCATCTGTGGTAGACTAACCATAAGGGGCTCAGGTTACAGAGAGGCCATAGGGAGGCCAGGGAAGTATCCAGTTACAGTAATGAGAATGGGTTCATGAGTCCTGTTACAGCAGCATCACTAAGACTGAATGAAGACTTTGAGTGATAGAGTTTAGAGCCTTGCAACCCTCATCAACGTAACTCTGATCAGTGATAACTAATAGAAATATAGTCTTGGTGCCTTTAATTAAAATCTCTATCTGGAATATTTTTCTTCCCTTTTCCTTGGATCAGTCTGGATAAAATTCTATTATTCTAAATTCTAAAATTCTGCTCAACCTTTTAAAGTGGTAGCTATAGCTCTTAAGGCCTGAGTTCATGACCTGTGAGACCATGTAGAACAAGCCTTCAGGCACTGCGCCTGTGCTGGTTTAGGCACTTGATGTTTGTGTGATGGGTGAGGGTACAGATAAGTGGCATCTACATTCCTCTGCACTGGAGCTAACTCCTACCTGCTACTCCCACCTTTTCCAGATGGATGTAACCGATTGTATCTGTTCCTAAGTCCATGTAGTCCTCATCAAATTGTGCTGTTCTGAGTGGATATATCATGTGCTATCTAACCTCCTGCCACATATATGCTTTCTAATTCTTATCACCTATCGCAGTACCAATTGTTGGTTAGATTCTCTATAAATTTCAAAAGTAACTTGAAAATCATTCTTGCCACAAATAAATGAAAGAAATTCTGAGAATTTTATATAGCATGGGGAAATATATTTTCAGTGAACTTGGGGAAATTTAAATAAAAACAAAATGAGGGCAGGTTATGGTGGCTCAGTGGCAGAGTTCTTGCCTACCATGCCAGAGACCTGGGTTCGATTCCCAGTTCCTGCCCATGCAAAAAAAAAAAAAAAAGAGCATGTTCTGCATTTTTGTCATCCTCAAGTCACAAAAGATAGATTGCACTGTCTATATAATCAACATGTAATTATATATAGGCTTATCAAGTATGCTTAAAGTACTATTTCCCTGAATCTGTATTTAAATAGATATAAATCAAAAAGCACTGCATCTTTTTATTTATAAATACCTGTGTGACGCAATTTCTTTAAGGCCACTCTACTGTGTCAATTTGTTAATGGTATTATTGGATATAAGATTCAGTTTCAACCCAAAATACCAAATCCGATGATTGTAATCACTGTTAATGAATTTTTTTCTGAGAAATATCATATTTATACATATGGATATATAAATATAAATAATATCAAGTAATATATATACACCATTCTATTAATATTTTAAATATTTTCCAAATTTTGATTTGAAAGAAAGTGAACCCACTGTCCTTTCTTAAAGGATCCCATTTTTAATTTAAATTTTTATTTTTAAAGTCAATGTCTATTCAAGTATATTGTTATAAACTTTGAATATATAAAAGTACAATTCTTTAATATCATAATGCCTTGCCTCAACAGCTTACAATTAAATTAAAATAAAACAAAAAACAAGAAATATACAGTGCTTTATGAAAATATCACATAAATTTATGAAGCATTTAAAAGATAATATGATAAATCAAATGAACCACACGGCCAGTACACTTTTTTTTCTTGAGAAGCTGTTGGATTGAAGAGAAAATGTATCGACATTTCCCAATTAAACTGAATGCCTACAATAACTGAATGTAGTGCTAATAGGAGGAATAGAATTGAATCACAAATACACAACACTGGATATTTCAAAAGTGTCATTTATATGACATTAAAAGCCATGTCAAGATGATTTTGGCATATCATTAGCATCCAAATATGATTCCCACCCACTGGGAATCTGCCTCTCTCCTAGTTATCCATTGAAATTCATTTGAAGCAAAATCTCATCTGGAGAGCCTTGGGAAGCACCCCCAACTCCACTCTTCCCCCAAATACTTGCTTCTCAAGGATTCATCGTTAAGTATGCCTCTTCTCTGTGATCCTACAGCATGCATTACACTTGACACTTTATGTTCAAATTTCAACTTTGGTTCAATTAAAATGTAACTTCCTAGTGCTCAGGACTGTTTATTTATCATTGCATTTCCACATAATGCTAAGCATATAGCAAATATTCAATATAAATTGTATGCATTGAAGTAATTCACCTCCTGAATTCTTAATAAGAGAAATATTCATATTCAGCCCTTAGACCAGAGGATCAGCAGAGAAACTTGGGTTGATTCTAGCCAGGTCTGAAGAGCTGCCTGACTCTTAATGATTCCTATCTAAGCTGATAGTGTAACATACACCAACATAATCTACCTGTTGCAATGGTAGATTTTTACTCAAGCTTTTGCCTCATTTACATTGTGTATAAGACTTTTGTTGGCTGTGCTTTACTGTTGCAGGAAGTGTTTGACCAGAGTTGCTGGAGGAACATTTTGCATTGAGACCTCTTGCTTTTCATACAGAGTGAGAAGCTATGGGGAACCTTTGTAATTTATATTGAACTCAGGCAAATGCTTTCTAAGGGGAAATGCTACCAAATTCCTACAGCAAGAATAATTGTTTAAGTGCCTTTCACCCAGTTTTGAAGGATATGAACTTGAGCTCATAGTGCCATAAACATCACGACAAAGAGAACATCTCCCAAACCACTGGGAACTACTCTCAACTTTATCTCTGCTGTTAAGCAATTGTATAGCTTTTTCTTCCAGATGTGTCCCTCCCCTCTTAAGTAAACCCATACAAACTCTTCCCTGTACTTTCGAATATAATTATATGATTTCTAAAATGGCCATACAATATCTTCAAGGGTATAAAAATATGAAACATAATGAACTGGGAGAGTAAATTTTAATTGAAATTAGCAGTTTGTATTTTTGCCTACACTGAAAGAAAGCTGTCAAAAATTTCTTAACAAAAGAACTGAAACTATCTTTTAATAGTTTTAAGGATACTTGCTAAAATTAGGGCAAATTCATGCATTAAATTAAAGGAGGCTGATTTTGAGCTCTGCCTTCTGTAGCTATCACCAGACGAATAACAGGAATTACCTCTACATTTCTAAAAGCAATTATAGTACATGATATGCCATGTAAGTAGAAATAAAAATCAAAACTTGCATTGGAATAATCAATCAACAAGTCAAGTTGATTGTTTCCTATAATAGGAGAATAAGACAAATCTACATACATTCAAAATCTTGACTGATTTTCTTTATGGTATTTATTTTCATATGATAATAAGACACATCTGTGAAAATAAAACTTCAATTAGCCTGTGATATTAAGTCTTCAAAGAATAGTTTTTATTATTTAGTTAAAGATTAAAAGGATAATTACTACAAATTAATATCAATATTCATTGAGAATATTTTCTTTAGATTATTTTTTACTAGTGATTATCTATTAAATGATTTTTGGGAGACTGTTTTCGTATATTTAAGAAGTTCATGTTGAAAAGAACATTATCCATTTGCAGTTGATGAAAGATAGTCTATTGATACCATCAATATTTAGCTATTATATAAAAACAAAGTGCTGCAAGTAATTGGGATACACTTTGGTTTTACCAAATATTCACTCAGCCTTAGGTTCTTTTGAGCACAGATTACAATAGGATGATGCTTCTGCTGGTTTGCAATAGCCACTGCAGGCAGCTAAGTTGATACTGAATTCAAAGCAACACACACGATACAAACACATACAAAAGAACATACATGGGACTGGCAACAGTGGCTCAGCAGCAAAGTTCTTGCCTGCCATGCTATAGACCCAGGAGATGGCCCATGCCAAAAATAAATAAATAAACAAATAAAAAGCATGCATGATATCATACACATATGCATGCATATGCATGCACATATACCTACACACCAAATATACACAACCACATCCACATATACCCACAAATCCACGTACACGGCATATGCCAGTTTGAAGCTATTATGTACTACAGAAAAGCCATGTCCTTTAATCATTCAACATTGTAGGTAGAAATTTTTATTAGATTATCTTTGCAGAGATGTGACACACCGAATTGTGACTCCACCCATTCCAGGTGGGTCTTGATTAATTTACTGGAATCCTTTAAAAGAGGAAACATTTTGGAGAGAGCCAGAAATGGCAGAAGGAGAGCCAACAGGAACTTCAGAGCAGAGTTGATAGGCAGAGAACAGAAACATGGATATCTGGATATGCTTGGACCCCAGCAGATGTCTCCATGAGATGTTAAGCAAGCCATAATTTGGAGAGAGCCAAGGGAAGTCAAAAGATAAAAGCCAGCCCTGGAGAAGCAAAGTGAAGGACCCCTCAGGAACAGAGAATGAGAGTAATGGAGCCCAGGAGCAATGGAACAGCAGAGGCCAGCCACATGACCACCCAGTTAACAGAGGGGTTCCTGACCCATTGGCCTTCCTTGAATTAAAGTATCTTTCCTTCGATACCTTAGTTTGGAAATTTTTATAGACTTTGAACTGTAAACATACAATTTAATAAATTCCCTTTATAAAAGGCCATTCAATTTCTGGTATATTGCATTTGGGCACTTACAAACTAACACAGATTTTGGTACCAGAGAAGTGGGTACCCACTGCTGTTATAATTTGCAAATACTAAACAGTTTGGAATGTTTTTTGTAAGTGGATAAGGGGAAGATTCTGGAAGAGCTGCGAGGAGCTTGATAGAGAAGGATAGAAAGCTTGAAGAGACTGTGACAAAAATGTGGACTCTCAAGATACTTCTGATGAAGCCTTAGATGAAATGATGCATGTGTTATTGCAAACTGGAAGGAAGATGACCCTTGTTTCAAAATTGCAAATAATTTGGCCAAACTGAGTACTGCTGTTGGAAAGAAGTTAGATTATAAAGGTGATGACCCAGAATACTTAGCTGAGGAAATTTCCAAACTAAATATGGAAATGGCAGCCTGGCTTCTCCTTGTAGGTTATAGTGAAATGTGATAAGAAAGAAATAAACTGAGAACTGAACTCTTGGATATAAAGAAACCAGAAACTGATAGTTTGGAAAATCCTGGACTTCAAGAAACTGAGACCCCAGAGAATAGTGTCCCATGTGAGGATTTAACCAAATATGGAAGCAGTTAACCCTTAAAAGACAAGTGAGGATTTGAGATGGAGTTTTCCAGAAAGGACTTGTGGAAAGTCCTTTTGTCTGATGGACATGATCCCAGCACTCCATAGAAAACCAACAAGTATTGTGGGATCTGAATAAATGGAACCTCTGCTGGTCTGGACTAAAAGGGACAGAAAAGGGACAAATTGGAGGAAAAGTAACTTCAGAGGCAAAACTATGGAGGCTAAGGTCTGAAGTCAAGAAATCCTGGGCCAGTGGAGAGGACCCATCCAAGCACTTGGGGAGGGTGAGTTTGCCTCAAGGGCAGAGGGTGGGCCTTCCACCTCACTGTTCAGGAAGAATTGTGTCCCAGGCCTTGGAGAGGACAGAGCACATTCCTTGGGGATTGCGGAGAGCCTGGCTGTCACCCATTGTTCTGGAGGGGTTGAGCTTATGCCCTGGAGATGGCAGAGAGCCTGGATATTGACCTGATGGTTGAAGAGGGTGGGGCTGAGAAAAAGGTGGTCATTCCAATGTCCCCCAAGATTTCAACCACCTCTGTGTTTGCAGAGAGCAAAGTCACAGCTTAGGCCCTTGGAAAGGGTGGGGCTGCCACGTTCTAAAGCCCCAAGGATAAATGACATTCAGACTTTGAAATCCAATGGAATTTGCCCTATAGGTTTCCAGAACTGTTTGGGTCCAGTGACCCCTGTGTTCCTTCCAATTTCTCCCTATGGAAATTATAATATGTATCCTATGATTGTCCCTCCCGCTTTGTTTGTTGGCAGCAAATAACTTATTCTGAGTTTTACAGGTCAAGAGCCAGAAGAGAATTTTGTCTTAGGATGGATCATTCCTAAGCTGGCTTTGATGAGATTTTGAACTGCTACTGACTTTGTTTAGTAACAATTTGTATTGTTACTAAAATGGTCTAAAGCTTCGTGATATTGTGATGGAATGAATGTATTTTGCGTTTGGAAAGAATATGTCTTTTGGAGATCCAAAGGGTACAATGTGCCAGTTTGAAGCTATAATATACCCCAGAAAAGCCATGTCCTTTAATCCTCATTCACTATTGCTGGATGGGATCTTTTTTGTTGTTTCCATGAAGATATGACCCACCCAATCATGGATGATAACTTTTGATTAGATTGTTTCCATGGAGATGAATCTCCACCCAGTCATGGTGGAGTTGCTTAATGGAGCCCTTTAAGAGGGAACAATTTGGACAAGACAGGTAGATCACACATAGCCAGAGACCTTTGGAGATGCATAAAGAAAATGCCCTCAAGGAAGCCATTGAAGAAGCAGAGGTCACCATATGCCTTTCCAGCTGAGAGAGAAACCCCTAATATCGTTGGCTTTCTTGAGCCAAGATATCTTTTCCTGGATGCCTTGGTTTGGACATTTTTATAGTCTTGACTTAATTTAGATATTTTTACACCTTAGAACTATGAACTTGCAACTTAATATATTCTTCTTTCAAAAGCCATTCTATTTTTGATATATTATGTTCCAGAAGCTTTTACAAACTAAAACATACCATCTTCTCACTCTTCTAGTTTCAGGAATCTCAGGTCAGTTTCAGAGTATTAATTAGAGTAATATAATAAAGTCAAACAAAAAATATGTATTTCTGGGAGAAGTGAGCAGGAGGGGAAACTTTTGGGTAGTTATACTTGAGGATCTAGAGCTTAAATAACAAATGCTATGATTTCAGAGATTTGTAATAGAGCTGAGTATTTCACATATTCATAGCCACATTCGCTATATTTACAGTAAACATTATAAACATTTAAAATAATGATATTTCAAAATTGCTGTCATAAATTTATGTTAACATAATTTCTAACATTAACTAGTTATATTATTTCATATCCTTCCATAGTTTCCTGAACAGGGTCCTGCAATAAATAGTTACTTAACAAAAACAGTCTGGCCCTTTGGCTGTCATTCTCTATTGGTTGCCATGGCAGAATGGCTTTGGACTTAGCTTGGGTAATTTTAAATAGCATAATTCACTTTTCCATAGTCCATCTGCACATTTGGTTTAACTTAGAACTTTGTTTGACAAGTACTTAAAATAGAAATATGACAAGCAATATGCTCTCATACATCCAAAAGAAATTTAAATCTATTTACCAATGCTCGAGACCCTACTGAGTCAGGCATCTGCACTGTTCCTCCTTAGGAGCCTTCCTATCAGATACAGAATATTTAGATTGTAAAGGAAGCACACAGATTTGCTTCTGTTTTGGAAAGTACTCACCTCCTTCACTCCATCACCACAGTACTATTACTAGAATCACCCTATAAGTCTCCCAAGGAACGAGCACCAGGGGGGAAGCTATAAGAAAAACTGATTATACAGTTCCCTTCATGAAGCCATCAAAAGTAATCCCACGATGCCTTATATACTCATTAACCTCATCCCAACACTAGAAATCTAAACAACAGAGAGATTAACAACTTACTAAAGAGATCATTTAAATGATTGCCTTGTACTTAATGAACTGATTAACATTAATATTTAGTTAGGGTGATTTTTGCATTGCTTTATGTTAGCTCTATAGGCAGGTCAGATAAACTACAAAGAAGTAAAGTTAATTTTACTTTGAATAAATAAGTGGAATGTGACTAAATTTATGAATCCTCTAACAAGGCAAATTAGAAATTGGCAGAAAATATTTACAGCACATATAACAAGTGCTAAAATCGCTTTGATCTATAAAGAGCTATTACAAATTTAAGAGTGGTAAAAGTATAAATAGGCATTTGAAAAGATAAAATGAAAGCATAATAAATATGTGAGAAGACATCCTCCCTCTTTGTAACTAAAGAAATGTGTACTAAGATGAAATATGATTTCCCACTGTTATGGGTTGAATTGTGTCCCTGCAAAAGATATAGTGAAGGCCTAATCCCTAGTACCTCAGAATGTAAACTTACTTGGAATTAGGGTCTTTATAAATGGAATTAGGCAGGTTAAAATGAAGTCAAAATGGAGTAAAGTGGGCCTTTAATCCAACATGACTGGTGTTGCAAGAAAAGAGGAGACACAGACCGACTCAGAGAGACGAGATGGCCATGTGACAATGGAGGCAGAAATTGAATTATGCTACATGTTGAAGAACACAAAAGATTGCCAGAAGCTGGGAGAGAGGCATGGAACAGATTCTTCCTCACAGGCCTCAGAAGGAACTTTGCCCTGCCAACACCTAGATTTCAGACTTCTTGCCTTCTGAACTATGAGAAAATAAATTTCTGTTGTTTTAAGCCACCCAGTGTGAGGTACTTGGGTTCATACTAAGCCCCCCACCTTTAAGAGTGGCAGGGTACTCCAACCCAAGTTAGCCCCAAGACCAAAGAACACACCTGGCATGGAATTACTTATGCGTTTAATTAGGGACTTACTAACAGGGTGGATTCCTCCTGATGGTGGCCAGATGGGAAATGGAAGTCAGTGTAGCACACAGAAGAGAGAAAGAGGAGTTTCACAGGAGCAGCTTATAAAGGCTTAGGTTCACAGGGTGTGACAATGGAGCTGAAGCAGGTCTCATGAGATCTGATTAGAGGAGGAGAGTTGAATGACATGTTTCCCCCTGAGGGGTCAGGTTGACCTTTAGCATCTGTCCCAGTTATGAAGGTGGCTGTGTACAGTGACTTGTTCTCATAAACAGAGGGGGGGGCAGGGTCTGGGCCCTGGGTCCTCAAAGTCCACCCCCACACAGCAGGCTGTGCTGACCAAGGGGACACAATGCAGCCATGATCCACAACAACGGTGTAACAGACAATGTGACCTTAGGAGTCCCCCAGGCAGAGATAACAGCCTTAAAAAGTGATGAAGCCTGTGAACTCAGTCTGAAATGAGATTCTTTTCCAGGTTTTCAGATGTGTTGGAGTTTTCCAGGGAAAGAATCAGTACTATGGGCAGAGACATGAAAAATGCTTACCTTTCACTTGTGACAGGCAGTCCAGATGTCTTCCCACATGTTTTTGTCCCATAAGGGGCAGTCTACAGCAATCCAATGATTTTCTTCCCATGTGGCCACCCACAATGTCAGGTCCCAGTACACTGC
Source organism: Myrmecophaga tridactyla (assembly GCA_004026745.1). Taxonomy (NCBI): domain Eukaryota; kingdom Metazoa; phylum Chordata; class Mammalia; order Pilosa; family Myrmecophagidae; genus Myrmecophaga; species Myrmecophaga tridactyla. The sequence continues at coordinate 45,063 of PVIY010004410.1, read as the reverse complement.
CCAGTTGTCAGTAAAACAGCTAATGCATCTCCTGGTTTGTGGACAATGACCATGCATACAGCCCTCAATTCAGCCCATTGGCTGCTTTGCATAGACCCAGTTTCCCACCATATACTGTCCCTACTAGGTTGCGCAGCTATTGCCGGCCAGGTAGCTGGCTGCTTGTGTGCCGTTCTGTCTGCATGCCAGGCAGACTCAGGTGTACTGACACTTCTATCAATGATGGGCACAAAAACAGTCACTTGGGAGGATCAGCAGGGAGGAGCAAGCTTTCTTCCATGTAGGAAACTGGCCCTAAGATATCATGTATTTTTCTGTGCTTAAAAGTCTGTTGTTACAGATGTTGCACTGTAGCAAAGAAGCTTTCCATTTCATTAATGTGCTCATTTGTGCATTGCCAGAGTAAGGCTTACTGGCGGGCGTCCTATATCCACTCCTGTAGGGGGATGGCTATTTTTAATTTCACAGGGCATTTCCAAGTTAGTCCTTCAACTACAGGAAGCCATTATAGGCAGCCCACAGTAGTTTTTCTATATTGTCGCTCAGAACTTTTCCAGAGCTGAGACCAAAAACTGATGGGAACTTGCTTCCCCTGTTGCCTTCGGCACAAGCCCTATACAAAGATAATATTGGTACTGGCCACATTTAATACACAAAGCACTCCTGGGCCCAACCCCTGTAAAGGCTGAGCCTGTGTAATAGCTTTCTGAAAAGTAGCCTGCTGCAGAATATCCCATGCCAATGTCTTTCCTTCACTAACTATGGCATGCAAGAGCTTTAGAATCTGCATTAAATGGAGTACAAATGGTCTCCAAGAACTGAACAAGCCAAGGAAAACCATGAGCTGATTAGGAGTATGTGGGGAGGTGTAATTTTTCACTTTATCAACAACAATACAGGGAATAGTCTTTTTGTCTTACCCAGCCAAACAGCACCCAAGAATCTGACAGAGCAACCAGACTCTTGTAATTTGTCCTGATTTATTGCACATTCATGGCTGTCAGGGTGGGCTACTATGGTCTTAGTGGTGATTTCCAATTCTGCAAGAGTTAGTTAATACAAATTTATCAATACATGGAAAAAGAGTGACCTCTGCTGCATTTTTATATCCTGGGCTACCAAGATGAAACCTTTTGATTAGATTGTTTCCATGGAGATGTGATGACACCCATTCAAGGTGGGTCTTAATCTGTTTACTGGAGTCCTTTAAGAGGGAGACATTTTGGAGAAAGCATGGACACTTGGAGACAGAAAGATGCTAAGGAGATGCGAAGCTAAGAGACAAAATCCAGAGTTTGCCCCAGAGATGCCAAGAGAGGATCCTGGAATTAGAAACTGAAAGTAATGAACCAGGAACAAGAACCAGTAGATGCTAGTCATGTGCCTTCCCAGCTGATGGAGATGTTCTAGATTTTGATGGCCTTTCTTCAGAGTCTAGACATCATCTTGTTGATGCCTTAGTTTGGACATTGTCATGTCCTTAGAATGGTAAATGTGTAAGCCAATGAATCCCTTTTGTAGAAGTCGATCCATTTCTGGTATAGTGCATTCTCTCAGCTTTAGCAAATTGTAACACATGAGTAAATGTCTACTATTGTCTTTCCCACATGAAGGTGAATGCAGGAAGTTGGGGGGATCTAAAGAAATACTTTAAAAAGCAATGAAATATCCGACACAAAAATGAAATTGGCCTATTTGAGTACTTATGTCCTATAACAAAGTAGTTTTTTTTTTTTTTTTTGAGGCGGGGGGGATACAATTGCAAACAAAGAAGGAGTCAACTTGTTTAATTCTCTGTAATCATAGTTATCCACCAGGCACCATCAGGCTTCTTCACTGGCCGACTGGGCTATTAAATTGGCTGTGATGGGGATTATAATCCCCACTTTTTCCAATTCCTTAATGGTGGCAGTAATTTCTTGGTGGGTCCCTGGTAATTTATACTGACACACTGCCACCTTGTGTCTGGGGGAGGATATCTTAACCCGTGATCACTTAGCATGTCCCCTTTAGATGGTTTTGACCACCTAGCACTGCCAACAATTTGGCAACAAGGATGGAATTGTCTGACAGTTCCTGAATTTGAGTAGATCAGCCAAAGGTCAGTGGCCACACAATGGTAGGTAAGAGACCCTCAATTATAAAAAGTCTCCTTTCTACACTTGTTTGAATGAACCATCTTCTTCTCCAAGTGAAAGAGTTTTATACGGAATAAGACTGAGTAATATAGACTCTAGCATCTCACCAGGATTACCATATCATTAGATATTATCAGAAGTCAGGAATGATTCCTGAAGGCCTTTCTCTTAGAAGGTTAAAATCTGTGCTTTATTTGGAATAAGTATATGAAAATCCAATCTTGGAGTTATCTATGGATGTTAATTTTGCTTTGGATATTAACATATTTGCTGGCATTCTCAGGTCTCATCCAAAGCAAGTGAATTATTGAAATTTGTGAAATGAACATATTCTAAGGGTAAGTAAACAAAAATAAAGCAAGACAAAACAAAAATTTGACTTGAATAGCTAGAAGGAAAGATAGAGAAAAATGGAAGAGGAAGTACAAGAATGAAAGGTCCTCTCTCTCATTTTTCTGCTGCCTCTGGTCCTTCTTTTTACTTTTCTTCTTTTTATTCCTCCCTGCCTCAAGATCATCAGAGGTGATGATCTTTTAGATGGGTATTTTCTTCCATTAGTGGATTTCCCTGCAAAAAAGGGTGACAGTACTATCTCTGTAGCTGGTAGTAAATGATCTGCTCTGTGTTTCTTGTGGCCTAACCCTGATTCACTTCATGTCTTAGCCCAGATTCCACCTCTGTGAGTCCCTTATCATCCACATACCACATAGCTAGGAAAGTAGACATGATAAACAGATATGATAAAAAAAAAATTGAGAAATTGGATGAAAAACTCTGTCCCAGTGTGAAGGCAACTGGATGGTGAGTAACTGCACTAGTCACGTAGGAAAAGACAAAGTGTTAAGCCAATAAATACTAGCACAAGGGAAAGAAACCAAAGTGGCATGTAATTCTACTCTTTTCCTATCTTAACGCAAGGAAAACTAGCCATTCCTATTCTGACAGCCAACACATCTGATGATGATGAAAACCTCCCTAGGCCCCTCTTGGGCCAATTCAGCAAGAGGAACACCAATGCCTTTCAAACAGATGAATCATTCATGCAAAGTCTTTATTTCCTGTATTCAAAGAAAAACAACAGACATTTGCAGAAATACTCTGCAACATATTTTCAGTTTAAGGTTCCACATTTGTTCAGTTGATGGAGCAAGTTCTACAGGGATCAAAGGATGCCCTATCACATAAATAGGTACAGTGACAGAGAGAGAAGTCCACTGTTCACTACCCAAAACAACAACAAAAGAACTAAGGGCTCTAGAGGCCCATCAAGAGGGGTTGTTGACCACCATTTTTGAAGTCTTTCACCTAAAGATGAGCTGGGAAAAGTTACAATGACATACCCAGAAGACAGATGATAACCACATTTATTTACATCAGTAGTTTGCTGAGGCTTTCTCAAAATTCACTGGCATGGACCTGGAATAGATAATAATTATGCTCAATTTTTAACCTTTATCTGGGCTCTCATAATAATTATGCTCAATTTTTAACCTTTATCTGGGCTCTCTTGCTGACTATCCAGACTCAATTTAGGGAAAATTTAGCAGGATGGCAAGTACAGCCATCTTATCAGCAGCTATTCAGTTTTAGGAGAATCTAGAGAATACAAAAAAGAAAAGAAGAAATTTTTAAAAATTGCTGAATTAGAACTCTTTACAAAAGGAATAATCCACAACCTGATAAACCTATGAAGAGCGCAAAGGAAGAAGGAAAACTGTATGTTATTATAGTAAGAGGACAGGACATTTGAAAGAGAATCTGGAGGATTCAGAAATCCAGGAAAAAGGGAATCAGGGAAGTTCAAAAAGCCTGAGAGTAAATTTACATATTTAGGGAACCCTGGAGGTGAGAATTAATGATACTGGTGCTACTTTTTCTGCAATTTCTTCAGAAATGCCTTGCTTTACTTGGATGATAGATCAATGCAAGATGTTAGTATTTTAAGTCAGTCTTGTACTTTTTCTTACTTGTTGCCTTTCATTTGTAGTTCCCATAACATAGGTCCTCTGAGGAACATGTTTTCTTAATTTCTTTGAATTCTTCTGTAACCCAATGGGAAGAGACTTATTGCACAAATTAAGGGCTACCATATTCTCTATATTCTCTACTCCAGAGGGTGTGTTTGTGGAGCTTAGGTTGGGGGTAATACAGGCATCCAATTCAGTTATTATGTACTTTCTGAAAGAAAATAGGTATGATAAAGAGTGTTACTCTTACACCATACTAGAAAAGCACTCTGTGTAGAATCACGCCAGTGCATTGCTTTGGGCCTTGGAGAATAAGGATGTTGGTTTAATTCAAGTTATAGAACCAATAAGAATAGTTTATCAAAGGAATAAAGACTAAACTATGGTCATGTGTAAAACAGTATCATTTGTCAAGAGCTTAATTAGAAGAAATAAAACTAATCTTAAAAGAATTAGAAAAGCACGTGATAATGAAAAAGGAAGATTTACCCTGTGACCCAGTGAAAGAAGGAAGGTAAATTCTATTAAAACAACAAGGGTACAAAAGTAGTTCGGTGGTTAGAATGCCTGCTTTTCATGTGGGAGACCCGGGTTCAATTCCCGGACCACACACCCCAAAAACAAAACAAAACAGCAACAATATAGAATTGTACGAGATCTTAAAGAAATAAATAGTAAATACTTTTTGCTGTTCCACTGAACCCTGTAACTCCTAATCCTGCAAGTGTTCTGACTTCTGACTTCAGTCCTGTTATCTACAAAGTTCTTTTCTATATGTAGTTGATCTATGGTCTTGTCTTTTTCTTTTTCTTTTTTTCTATTCTTACAGCAGACAAATCTAAATTCTGTTTGTGTTTCTTATAAAGGAGACCAATATTTATGGCAAAGGATTCTTCAAGGCTTGAGGAGTCTTAATATTTTTTCTAGTCATTTACACGAAAAGTTAGAGAAATTTTTTCCATCACAGGGCACTGTAATTATTCAAATGTTCATGGTTTGCTGAGAATCTCAGAAACTAAAAAGCAATGCATGTCTAATACTTTGACTTTATTACTATTCCTTGCTTCACAAGGGCATAAGGCCTCACTAGAGAAATTGTAATATTGCCAAACGGAGACACAATATTCAGGACATCTGTTGTCAGCTGAAGACTGTAAAGTGTTACAATGTAGCAAATTTTGCAAATAAAAGTGGCTTATTTCATGCATAATTGATAATGTTTATTGATGGGTTCTGTACTTGAAATGAAGTGGTGACCTTAGGGCTTCCTATGCCGTGGTGATCTATGACCTTTTGGAAGCTTATGTTTTCTCTGAAATTAAGCAGAGTTAATGGTACTTACCAGAGTTTCAATTCTTGTTTCTGGACTTAAATATATAATATATATATTATATATATATATGCATGTATATATGTATAAATTATGTATATATAATATATATAAAGTAATAGCAAATAAATGTAAAGTGTGTGTATATATATATATAAAGTAGAGAGAGAGATTAGCTAGTTAGCTAGCTAGATAAATAGATGATAAATAACAGATATGTCTGAGATTTTAGTTAACTGTTATAATAATATAATTATTAAATTGGACCCATCTGAAAAATGGCTCATGTGATGGTTTTGTTCATCCATAAGACTTAAAACAATCAGAGTCATGCACATTAAATGCTGAACATTCAATCTGTCCTCTTGAACCAGGGCCTCATAATAAGACTCAGATTCTATATAAAGGATAGGAGTGTCTTTGTTTCTCACATCTGGGAAAAGTAATTTGGTGAGATGGAGAAATTATTGAAGAGTTTTAACTGTCATTTAATGTGATGTTACTTATGCGATTGATGAAATTTATTGGGCCTTACCAGAAAAACATTTACCTAAGAATTCAAATAATAACGCTGCAGAATTAGCACATTTCTTACAGAACCTCTGTAAATATTAGAGCAAATCTAGTAAAACTAGTCTTATTTCGTTCTCAAGAATAATATTTTTTGACATTATCTTTGATCAAAAGGAGTATAGTAGAGAGGAAGCTTATGTTTCAATAGAAAACCACAACATGCTTTAGTGGGTTTTCAGTTTCCTGTCCTGAGGCCAGCTAGAATTAGGGTGTTAGCTGGCTGGTGAGCAGAGGACAAATTCAAAGAAGTGGACAGGTCACAAGGAGAAGAACAGCAATAAACAGTCCCTGGGACCGACTGACCCCGCCTGAATGGATCACCTGTGATCAACCATCAACAAAGGAGAAAAAGGAGAGGGAAGTAAAATAGTTAATAAAAGTTACAAAAGGAACAAAAATCTATAAAGGCAGATTGCCCACAACACCAGAGCCTCTCATCTCTTGCTTCCTCTTCCAAGAGTGCCTGCATGCCCATCTGCATGTGTACTTAATAAATTTTCTGCCTGCCTACTTTATCTGTGCTGTGTCCTTGAATTCTTCCTCATGGCATGCCAAGACCCTAGGAACCCAATGACAATAACAGCCCTATTCATTGTTTTCCTGCTATTTTATACCTCTTTATGAGCTGCAGATTATTCATGGTTTTGTTACCTAACTGTAAATTAATTTACATCTTGTCATCAGCATACATTGTCAATCCTAAACAAATTTTAAATTTTGTTAGTTGCCTTCAATATATGGCTACAGCACTCCAAAAAAAAAAAAAAAATGACTTAGGCTTGAATAGGGTAAGATTTCAGAACTAACTACAAAATAATGCTCCAATAGTTGATCATTTGAAAGTACAAACAATAAAGACACCATAATTGTCAGTAAAAATGACTTTATGAAATGGAGGAGTTTTGCATATTGCTAATCAAAAGTTTGTGTTCACAATTGGTATATTTGTGTTATACCCCCAAGGCAAATATTGTAGTGATATTTTTAATTCATCCTGCACTAATCATGATAATTGCTTTGCTTTGCATTTTTCTGTGGGCTTGCCACAGTATCCATGGGGCTGCACCTGGCCCAGAGAAAGGTGGATAGAGCAATAGAGATATAATTCATAATGTTAGCATTTTATAGCAACAAAGAAGGGATAGTAAAGGCAAAAAAAAAATTTCTTTAATTAAAAAGGCTTAATTTACCCTGCTGAATCTAAGGGAAGAGATTTCTTTCTTCTCATATCTTAGTATTTACTTTAGAAGCCTATAATTGTAGGTTCTCCCTTTGTCCTTTTGAAATGCAATCACCCCTATCTCCCAGTTTCCAGGGAAGAGATTAGCATGACATCCAGGAGACTCCTGGCTTAAAATTGTAAACCTACCTCTGAAACATCTTAAAAATGTGCATGTAATGTGTTGTATTTTCTTAGCAAGATAGAAAGGATGAGCTCTCTTTCTGTTCCTACAGTGTTTTTGCAAGTTGCCTGTGATGCAGCACATTCTTTCTAATTGCTTGTTCACAAATAAAATAGTTTTTCTTTCCCTTCTACCTTTGTGAAGAGTTTCTGGTTGGGAGAAGAGTTTGCTTTTAATTTTGTTTTCCCCAAAATACACACACATATGTACTTATATGTGTTTATTGAAAGGCAAACTCACCAGGAATGAGGCAGTAACAAAGGAGTTCAGGCAAAGGTTTTATTTCAGGAAGAATCAGAACCACCTGGGCAGTGTTTCAAGAGAGAAATAACTACTCCAAAGTAGGAGGGGGATAGAGTTTTTATGGCTCGGGGGTAGGGAGTTGGGGGTCGGGATGAGGCAGGTTTTCATTGGTGGGTTTTTGGGAGTTGGCAGCCTTCCATTGGTGAAGTTTAAAAGTTAGATGCTGCCTCTGTTATGCAGGGTTGTAATTGTCAGAGTGTGGATATTGAGTAAGGGGAGTCTATCCCATGAGTGCAGCTACCATAGGTGGAGGTTGAATAATGGGAGTTTATTGCAAGAATGCAGCTGCTAGAGCGTAAAAAGGCATGGACTGGGGTGGAGGAAGCTTTCTGAAATATTTGCCAGGGGTTGGTCACATCATGGGGAAAAAGGTCCTGTCCTGCTGGCCTAAAATATATGTGTGCATACTTCTATTTCCAATCCTTTTGACATGAATCTATTCGCTTTTGACAGTTTCATTGATTTTTAAAGTGATTATATATTCCAAACTCATTTAGTACATTTCCTTACTCATTCCTGGAGTCAGAAATCTCGCCAAGGAATCCTGGGTCTTTGCGGTGTGAACTAGTATTCTGAGATTACATTATGAACACTCACTGTTATCAATTGTTTCTACATATTTCTTTAGACATATATATAAAATCTTTGTAAAGATTAACTATTAATCATTATCTTGAAACTTCCAGTATAGAAACAGGATTATATAGGTTTGTCCCATAGGGGACACAGGAGTCTTGAGCCTGTTCATCAAGGTGAAATAGTCAGAAGCTCACCTTATGACTACAACAAATAATCAGGACTAGAGTAAAGCCTGTTATATCAGGGTCTCTTCTCATAACTAAAACCTTCTACAAGCTTATTTTGCAGGTTTTCAAGTTAACTGCAGGTATTATAACCTGTGAATGGGCAGAAACACAGATTCTTGCCCTTAAATGAATTTTTAGACATCAGGAACAAAGGTAATGCCTTTCAGTGCCATGGTTACAAGGACAAGGAGATATTGGAAGCAAATTAAACGTGAGAGCTTTCAATTAAGGAAGCTGCAGCCCAAAATCCACTCTGCTACATATGTACAACTCAATAATTAATCAATAGGACTATGCAAATCTCCCCATTTCTGTTACAATCGCTCATCTACCATTTCCATAAAATTTCCCTTAACTCTCACATCAGGGAGATAGATTTAAGCCTCTCCTCCTGCCTCATTGCCAGCTGACCTTGCAATAGGACTCCTTTTTTTTTCAAAATCTGGATATCATAGTACTGGCTTCTGTGCATGTCAGACAATGAGTCCTTGCTCAGTAATGGGCTGTTCATTTACCCTTGTTGATGTGAAATTTTATCTTTCAACCATGCTGGAAATGTGTCCCCATTTACATCAATTTTATTACATCAATTTTATTTCTCATTTGTTTTATGCCAAATAATACAGGCAACAGACTCAAAATAATATCAACAGCAATGCAAGCAATAGGCTTATTAAATAAAGCTGTTTTAATTTTCTGCAATTTTTTTTCTAATTTTATCCCACTAAGAATTATGTACAGTAAATTAATCTATTTAAAATCATGAGGAATGTGTTTTGTCATCAACTCCACATGAATTAAGATTTTTTTCATTCAATTTTACTTTCCATTTTAAAGAATTTTTGGTAAAAATTTAATTGTGCCTTTTAATTATGTAAAATATTTATATAATTCTAAATTCAAATCTACAAAACAAGATATACTCAGTGATACTTATTTTACATCCCTGAAATCTTTGCAATGCAAATAAATACGAAAATCTATATGAACAAGCATTTTTCTTGGAAAGTGCAAGAGAAGAAATTTCACCTAAGATATAATAGAAATACTAAACAGAAACTTTTTTATAGCAGAATTAGAGTAAATGGTAAAAAATGTACACCTTTCAAAAATTATATTACCATGGCTGTTCACTGATAAATTATTAAAAAAAAGCAGATAATTCTAATGTTATTTAAGGGAGTAAAAGATCAAATTATTGCTTGTAAATTCTACAACATTGATAAAAACAAATTCAAAATTGCACCAAAGGTAAATTTATATGTTAATGTCATTTGTAAATATCAATGAAAAAATACTAGCAAAATATCAGCAGACTCAATGAACAATATCACAACATGATCAAATAAATGATGATCAAATAGGGCTTTTCCCTAAAATGTAGGGATAGTACAATATTTGAAAGTCTATTCATAAAACTTATTGTCTTAATAGACCTAAAGAGAAAAACTATATCATCTCCAGAGTTTATGTAAAAGCATGTCTTCTATCATCATTATAAATTTAAATGGTATTGTAATTTTGAGCCAAGGAAATTAGGTAAGTGAAAAATATTCCAGGTAAAATAATTGGATATTATAAGATCAAACACTATTTTGGATATGATTTATGTTTAAAACAAACAAACAAAAAATAACCACCAAAATCAATGAGAAAACATTAATTTGGCAGGATATCAATTTAACTACAGGAATCAATGGCCTTGGTATATCTACAACTGGCTCATAGAGATAATGCAACAGAAGATAACATTTTATAAAATACATGCAAAAATTTTTAAAGGAACTGACTACAATCTTGTATGATGAAGACATTAACGGATACCAAAATACAGGTATGAAAGTTTACCTATCTGTCTGTCTGTCTATCTATATATCAGATTCTTGATTAAGAAGACTTGAACTCATAAATATGTCAGTTCTCATGACAATGTTATATAAGTTTAATATAATTTAAATGATTGGTTTTGGGAATACAAGATAAATTGATTCTAATATGCTTATGGAGCATAAACAAGTGAAAAAAATGATACATTCTGCAAAAGCAAAAGTGGAATCATGAAAATAGACTGACTACAGCTTAATAAAACACACTGCCAAAACCTAGAAAGATGTTTGGTATGGCAAACTGTTATGGAGCAATGGGCAATTGCTTCCCCATGCACACAGAAGCCAATTGTGTGACACCAGGATTTTAAGAAGGAGTTTTATTGCAAGATTGACCAGCAAGGAGACAGGAGGCAAGTTCGAATCTGTCTTCCAGATCTGTGAATTCAGAGAGGGAGGTGGAGGCAGTGACAGGGGTTTGGGTTGGCATATTATGATAGGTTTTTAAAGAATTGTTAATATTCGGTAATAATGTGCCGGTAGACTATATATACCTTGTTGCAGGACCCCTTGAATTTTATTTGCTCCCAATGTCTCCTCATCCTCAATTTTGATTCTGAGGGAGACAATTTTTGTTCCTACTGTCTCAAGGGTCACCTAAGGGACAAGGATTTGTGATTTTGTACATGCTCCAATGCATAACCTGTAGCCAAATTTAATTGCTTGTAAAACAAGCTAAGGAGAAAAGGTTATAGGAACAGAGAACATCCTCACTTCCTATTGGTTTTGAAACCAGGGCAGGCCCCTGGTTTCAAAACCAATAGAAAGACTGAACGATGGGCCACAGTAAAATGTCCAGATAGAACCAAATACAAAATGGACCAATTGTTTAAATATTGAAAATTATATTCACCTAATAAAAAACCAAGGTGACTGCATTTAAAACCAGTAGTGGTCAAGGTCTTGCCATTCATGATTCAAATTCCACAAGAAAAAATATTGATAAATTTGTTAACATAGACATAGAAATCTTCTGCAAGGTAAAAATAAAAATGCAATAGGGAGATAACACTAGACAGTAAAAGACAACTGAAAAAATTGGAAAATATTAAAACCCTTAACACAAGAAATGACTGATCTTTCTAATACGAAAAAATATGATGAATCAAGAAGGAAAGTCAACAGCCTGGTATGTAAATGAGAGATGAAAGTAGATAGAGAGTGCATAAGAAAAAAATACAAATGAAACTTACACATATGAAAAGATGATCAACTATATTTATAAGATATATAATTTAAAAAACAATCCTGAAATAATATTTCTCTTTTAGTTTAGGGTAAAAAACTTTGACAGTGCAGGGATGCTTTGATTGGGATTAACTGGTTCTCCTATATATTGTTAGTGGGGAAGAGGGAACCATTGGATACAAATCAATATAGAGAATTTTGCACTATCCAACAATATTGCACGTGCATTTTCTCTTTAACCTATTAATTCCATTTCTAAGATTTTACCTGCTAGTTAAACCAGCAAAAATATGATATATCATATATACAAATATCCATTGCAATGTTGATTATAATGAGCAAAACACTGGGAAAAAAGTTTTCTGTATACATATATGCAGACACAAATACTTATATAGGAAATCATGAGGATTAATTGTTGAATTAAAATGTGAGTTGCAGAAGAGTATATATACAGAGTGTGGATACTATGCTTTCCTCATGTGTGAGAGAATAGAATATACACAACTACACATTCATCACTCATTTGCTATAACAAATACTTTTCTATATGATATTGACTTTAGAATCATGAAATATATTGTTTATTTTTAATTAAATTTAAAAATCTGTAAAGTTGAAAACAAACTTGTGAAACAAATGCATATCAAATAGGTAACAGAACCAGGTAAATAATGTAATTCAAGGAGATTTAGGACAGAGTGCTTCTAGTATATATTCTGGTTTTTTTAGATAAGAAAAATTGTAGGTATACAGAAAAAGAACGCAGAAAAAACAGTTGCATATACCTCCCCTCACATGTACAATTTTCACTATTATTAGCATTTTACCTTAGTATAGTACTTTTGTTAAACTTGATGAAATATTATTACAATTATATTAACTAATCCATAGTTTGCATTAGAGTTCACTTTTTGTGTTATAGAGTTCTATACTGTTTTCTTTTTTTAATTTTTGTCCTGGTAAAATATATACATCCTTAAATTTCCCATTTTATCCTTGTTCAAATATACAATTCAGTGGTTTTACATTCACAGTGTTGCAGTAACATCTCCATTCATTATCAAAGCATTTTGATCGCCTCACTACATTTTCGTAACTGAATGCATCCTAAGACCAAAAACTAGAGACCGAGAATACAATTTTTTAAATATTCAATTTTTATTTTAGCAATCATTTCTGTTAATTTGAAAGAATTTACTTTTATGGTATAATAAAAGCAACAAGTCCTGATTTTAATATTAGGAATTAGAGTTTTCTGTGTAAAGAAAAAAGTACCATTATTAAAAATTATGAAATTGAATAAATATCTAAAACCACTTCAGTAAATTGAATTATAGATATGAATATAAGGTTATCATTTGAAAATTCAATGTTTTAAATTTGTGACCTCTGAAATGGCTAGGCATGATATAAACAAGTAAGAATGTGCACTCTTAGTGCTCAGATTTTAACTGTAATAGATCTCCTCAAAATAAAGAGCCAATGTTTTTTTGAAAAATAGATGATTTCAGGTTAGGGAGAGGGAGGATGGAAGGTGAGTTAGGATATTGAGTGACAGAGAATAAAGAAGATTTTAAATATTAATTAGAATCATGTTAAAATAAACAGAATCCAGCTAGAAAAGGTGCCTGGACAAGCCTGACAATTTGAACATCCAAATCAATGGAAATTTAAAAGAAATAGCAATCCATGCAGATTACTTCTGAGTATTTTGACATGGCTGAAAACCTACTCTTTATTTAATATCTGATAATTACAGGAAAATATTTAAACCTTCATTTTTGTTTGTCCTGCAGGAACAGTATTTCTGGATCAACCAAACCACCCCTTTGGGTGAGAGAAAGCTCTAATTTCCATAATAAAGACAGCTAATTAATAAAGGATAGATGATAAAATTTGGGTATTAGCATTTCATTACCCCTAATGAAATTTTTTGTTGAAGTGAAGGTTATCAATTTATTTTAAAACCACTGAGCAAATAGTGAATTAGGAGCTGGACATCTGATGATACCAATACCATAAAGACTGCCACCAAGTCACAAAGGAGGAAATAAACACTGGATAAACTGAGTGCCATCACCTAAATTTTCTGGATTGAATATATCTATAAATACACATATTTTGAAAAACTCTCTAGTAAAGGCAGTTTTCTCACATGAGAGGAAGCATGATAAAGAAACTGAATTTTCATAATGCTTTTAAGAATTATTGATATTTTACTCATATTTTTTATAGAAATAAATATATTCCCAAAAGATCTACCTCAAAATTTTATTTTCCTGTTTCTTTTAAATCTGAAGTAGTAAAATTTATTAGTAGTATTAGTTCAATTTTCAGTGATTAATGGAGTTATTATTCTTGTTTGTTTTTATTTAAAAAATCAGCACAATAAAATTTATCCTCAACAATGTTATTGCAATTTTATCTCCATAAAACTTATCCTTAGTAATAAATATAACAGCAGAAGGCTATAAACATATGTCATTCTTGGCAAAAGTATTTTTTCATTATGTGAGACCCAGAGGCATACTATATTTTCAATGGTGGTATCATTTTCTCTTAATATTCACTTTGTGCTATGATAGCACTTTGTTTTTGAAACATTTAATATAGTCTGCCCTAGATTATGATTATCTCCATATATTGGTCTCCCATATTAGGTTTTAACCTTCTTCAGAGACATTGCTTATCATTACACTTCCTCTACAAACGGAACAATGAAGGCATATAGTTCGAGGAATAAAGACAAACTTTTATATGCACACCAAGTAGCTCTGAGTTGGTATCTGTTTTAGTTTGTAAGCTGCCAGAATGCAATGACCCAGAAATGGAATGACTTTTAAAAAGGGAATTTATTAAGTTGCAAATTTACAGTTCTAAGGTAGTGAAAATCTCCAAATTAAGGCATCCAAAGAAAGATGCCTTAACTCCAAAGAAAGGGCCGATGAAGTTTGGGGTTTATTCCTCAGCTGGGAGGGCACATGATGATGTCTCCTAGCATTCTCTCTTCATTTCATAAGGCTTCCCTGAGGGCATGCCCTCTGCATCTCCAAAGGTCTCTGGCTGTGTGGGCTCTGCTGGTTCTAAAGTTTTTTCCAAAATGGTACCCTCTTTAAAGGGCTCAGGTAAGCAACCCCATCTTGAATGGGTGGAAGCACATCTCTATGGAAACCATCTAATCAAAAGTCACCACCCACAATATTGTGGGTCACATCTCCACAGAAACAATAAAAATAATCCCACCAAGCAATATTCAATGAGAATTGAAGAACGTGGCTCTTTTGTCCAAATTGTGCTATTTTAAATGGTCATCCAAGATCCATTCATTCATTCCCTTGGTATTTAAAAGCAGATTTACTGAGGAAATACTATGTTTCAGGCATGTTTCTAGATTTTGGATATACAGAAATGAACAAAGCAGACAAAATATCTACCCCCTCACTGGGTAAAGACAATGCTAAAAAATAAGCATGATATCTATAGTATGTCAGATTATAATAAGTGGTGTGCACGCGAATAAAGCAGGGAGAAGTATAGAGAGTGTAAAACTTCCCTCACTAAATTTATCCTAAGCATTTTGTTTTTTTAAAATAATTTTTCTTTTTAAAAATTCATTTTATTGAGATATATTCACATACTATATAATTCATCCAAATTAGGTATTCAGTGGCTTTTAGTGTATTCACAATGTTGTGCATTCATTAACACACCCAATTTTATAATACTATAATCACTCCAAAAAAAACCCCACAAAGAACCCATACCTGGGCTGGCCACCATGGCTCAGTGGCAGAGTTCTCCCCTACCATGCCCGAGACCTGAGTTCAATTCCCGGTGCCTGCCCATGTTAATAAATAAGTAAATAAATAAGTAAATAACCCAAACCCATCAGTAGTCACCTCTATACTTCCCCAACCCTACATAACCACTAATCTATTTGTCTCTAGAATTGTTTATATTTAAATTTTAAATAAGTGGAATCATACAATATGCAACACTGTGTATCTGATTTCTTTCACTTAGTGTAATATTTTTTAAAATATTATTTTTTAATTAGAGAAGTTGCAGGTTTTCAGAAAAATCATGTAAAAATACAGGACTCCTATATTCCTCCATATTTTTGACACTTTGCATTAGAATGGTAACTTTGTTAACAATGATGAAAGAAATATTAAAATATTACTGTTAACTGGAGTCCATAGTTTACATTAGGTATATGTTCCTATATACCACCCTATTATCAACACCTTGTGTTAGTGTCATATATTTGTCATAATTCATGAAAGAACATTCTTATACCTGTACTATTAACCCCAGTTCATCCTCCATAACAGGGATCACTGCATTGTGCAGTCCAGAGTTTTATGTTCTTTCATTCTAGGAACATACATAACCCAAACTTCCCCTTTCGACTATACCTACAAACAGAATTCAACACTGTTAATTACAATCACAATAATGTGCTACCATCACCACCATCTGTTTCCAAATGTTTACAATCAACCTAAATAGAAATTCTGTACAAATTAAGCCTCATGTTCCTATTCTCTACCTTCCATCTATCCCCTGGTTACCTCTATTCTAGATTCTAACTCTACGAGTTTGTTTATTATAATTAGTTGATGTCAGTGAGATCAAACACCATTTGTCCTTTGTATCTGGCTTGCTTTACTTAGCATAATGTCCTCAAGGTTCTTCTATGTTGTCCCATACATTGGGACTTCATTCCTTTTTAAGCCGAATAATATTCTATATATGAAAACGCCATATTTTCTTTATCCATTCATCAGTTGATGGACACTTGGCAATTGTGATTAATGCTGCTGTGAACATCGGTGTCTATTCACATTCCTGCTTTCAGTTCTTCTGAGCATTTATCGAGTAGTGAGATTGCCTGGTCATATGGTAATTCTTTAATTAGTCTCCTGAGGAACTGCCATACTGTATTCCACACTGGCTGCACCATTTTACATTCCTACAAGCAAAGAATGAGTGTTCCTATTTCTTCTCATCTGCTCTAACACTTGTAATTTTCTGTTTTAATAGTAGCCATCCTATTGGGTGTAAAATGGTATCTCGTTGTGACTCTGATATGCATTTTCCTAATAGCTAGTGATGATTAGCATCTTTTCATGAACATTTTAGTCATGTATATATCCTTTTGGGAGAAATGTCTATCCAAATCCTCTTATTTTTAAACGGTCATTTTTATTGTTGAGTTTTGGGATTACTTTATATATTCTTGATGTTAAACTTTTTTTTTTTTGGATATGTGGCTTCCAAATATTTTTTTCCCATTAAGTATTTGTATTTTCAGTTTATTGGCAGAGTCCTTTGATACATAAAGGATTTTAATTTTGAAACATCTCATTTATCTGTTTTTTCTTTCATTGCTTGTGCTTGGGGTGTAAAGTCTAAGAAAAATTTGCCCAATGCACGATCCTGAAGATATCTAATCATCTTATCTTTTTTATATTTTGTAAATGGAATTGGTTTCTTAGTATCAATTTTTGATTATTCACTGCTAGTGCGTAGAAATATACAATTTTTTGATTTTGGTCTTGTATTTTGAAATATTGAAACTTCTCTTTTAGTTATAGGTTTAAGTGGATTTCTTTGGATTTTTTTTTTTTTTTGCCTAGGCAGGCAATGGGAATCGAACCCAGGTCTCTGGCATAGCAGGCGAGAACTCTGCCACTGAGCTACCATGGCCCGCCCTAGAATTATTTTTTTATCACAAGATATTTTTACTTTCAAATAGAGATAATTTTATTTTTTCCTTTCTGATCAGAATGTATTTTATTTATTTTTCTTGTCTTCTTCCCCCAGCTAGAACCTCCACTACAGTATTGAATACAAGTAGCAAGAACATATATTCCTTGGTATTCAGCATTTCACCATTAATCATATTAGCTGTGCATGTTTCATAAATACTCTCAGGTTGAAGAAGTTCCATACCATTCTAGTTTTCTGAATGTTGTCACAATAATACATGTTGGACTTTAACAAATGTTTTTTCTCTATCAATTGAGATTAATATATGTTTTTTCTTCTTTTGTCTGTAATTATGGTATCTTAGTTTCCAGGCTGTTATGACAAATGCCACACAATGGACTGGATTAAAAACAGGAATTTTTGGCTCACTGTCTCAGATGCTCTAAGGCTTGCTTCCTGCCAAAGTCAGTAGCATTCTCACTGACAGACAACCCTTGGTTTCCTAGGCTCCACATCAATTGGTGATGTCTTCTTTCTCTTCCAGGTTCCTTTGAATTCCAGCTTCTAGCTCCACCCCATTCCCTTCATAAGGCCTCCAGTAATAGCATTAATATCCTTCCTGATTCTGTGAGCCACAACTTAACTAAAAATAACATCTTCCAAAGGTCCTATATACAATGGGTTCCCTCCCACAGGAATGTGGGTCAAAATTAAAAAAATGTCTTTTTTTTTTTTCTGGGGTACATAACTAGTCTACCACACACAAATCATATTACATTGATATTCTTCTGTTGAGCAAACTTTGCATTCCTGGGATAAATCCTGTTTGGGCATGGTATATAACACTTTCTGTATTTGTTAGCTTTTGTTTGCATGTATTTTGTCAAGGAATTTTTAATCTATTTCATAAAGGATATTAATCCTTAATTCTCTTTTTTTGCATGATATTCTTATGTAGTTTTTTCATCAGTGCAATACTGACCTCCTAGAATAAATTTGGAAGTGCTCCTTCCTCTTCTATATTTTTTGAAGAATTTGTGAAGGATTGGTATTAATTCTTCTTTGTTTGGTAGAATTCACTGGTGAAGGCATCAGTGCCTGAGCATTTCTTTGGGCATAGTTTTTCAGTTATTAATTTAATCTCTTCATATCACAGGTCTATTCAGACTATTTATTCTTGAATCATTTTCATTAATTTATGCCTTTCTAGGATTTTGAAATTTCATCTCAGTTATCTAATTTGTTGGCATACAGTTGTTTATGGTGTTTATGATCCTTTTTATTTACGTAAATTTGGTAGGGATGTTCTTCGTTTAATCTGAATTTAGTGATTTGAGGTGTCTCTGTTGTTTTTGGTCAGCCTAGGTAAAGATTTTTTCTAATTGAAAGCATTTGTTGATTTTTTTCAAAGAACTAACTTTTGGTTCCATTGATTTTCTCTATTGGTTTCCTATTCCCTATTTCATTTATTTTCGCTCTAATCTTTATTAACCATTTCCTTTTAAATGCTTCAGTCCTATCTTGAAATTCTTTTACCTTTTTTTTAATGAGGAAGATATTGTTATTTATTTGAGATCTTTCTTCTTTCTTATTTTTATTTTTTATTTTACATGGGCAGGCACCAGGAATCAAACCCCATTTCCAGCTTTAGCTGAACGAACTTTTTTTTTTTGGTATGTTGTGTTTTCATTTTCATTCATTTCAAAACATATTCTAATTTCCTTTATATTTCTACTTTGACTCAATTGTTATTTTGGATTGCTTTGCCTAATTTTGATATATTTGCAAATTCTCCAAATTTCCTTCTGTAAGTGGATTCTAATTTATTTCTCTTCTGTTCAAAGAACAGGCTTTGTATGTTTCCAGTCATTTTATATCTATTAAATCTTATTTTATGGCTTAGAATATATTCTGTCTTAGAGAATGTTTTATGTATGCTTGCTAAGATTGTGTATTCTTCTGTTATCGAGTGAAGTGTTCTATTAGGATTATTTGGTTTATAGTGTTCTTCAAATTTTCTATTTCCTTGTTTACCTATTTCTTAGTTATTCTCTCTAATTTTAAAAATGGGATAGTTAAGTCTCAACTATTATTTTTGAATTGTCTATTTTTTCTTTCAATTATTGAGAGTTTTTACTTTGTGTACATGGAGTTCTGTTGTTAGGTACATATATGCTTATAATCAATGCCTTTGTCATTATAAAATATCATAGTAGCATTTTTTGTCTTCAAGTTTATTTTAAGAGATGTCCCAGCTCTCTTTTTGTTACTCTTTGCCTGTATATATTTTTCATCCTATATCCTTAATTTTATTCTATTTGTGCCATTGAATCTAAAGTGTCTCTTGCATTTAAAATAGAAGATACTGAAGAATCATACACAGACCATCAATGTGATTTGACTCAGAGTTTAAAAGAATCATCTTAGCTGTTGTGTTGAGAGCAAATTGTACAGTGGAGGAGATAGAAGCAGGAAATCAGTTAGGAGACAATTGGAATAATCTAGGAGTGAAATAACAGTGACTTAGACCAAGGTGGTAATTGTAAGAAATGATGAGATATAGTCAGGCTCTGACTATATTTTAAAGGTAAAATCTAAAGGGCTTCTATCTTAGATAAATGTAAAAAATAAAATATAAAAATATTGGCCTGAGTAACTACTGGAATGTAAATGTACGTAAGACTTATGATTACATGAGAGACAGATTCAGAAAGATAATAGCGGACCCAGATTTTGAGTATGTTATAGTTTAGATGCTCATTAGATATCCAATTGAATGCCAAGCAGGTAAATTGATTTGTAAGTAGGAAGATCAGAGGTTTTGTCCAGGTTTAAGATATAATTATAGGCCTCATCAGAGTACAGGTGGTATTTAAATTGAATAGACCTGTGATACAAAGAGATTAAATTAATAATAATGTAAGAGATTGAATGAGATTATCAAGAAAATGAAAATAGTTAATAAAAAAAGAAAGAGAAGGACTGACCCCCAGGGCACTTCAGCTACTAGGCAGAAGGCAGGCTGCGAAGGTGAAGGTGAGAAGGAACAAACAATGACTGTAGATGCAAGGTGAGGGAAGACTTTAAAAACGAGTAATGATTTTTCTGCTTTTTCTAACTCTGTTAATATGTACAATAAGATAAACACTTATCAAGAGCAGCTTCAGTGGGGCTGTTGGGTCAAAATGCTGATTAAAGTGAATTCAAGTAAAAGTAGAAGCCATGAATTTGGATGCTTTTTTTGAAGACTATTGCAATAAAGGAGAAGATAGAAATGTAGTAGTAGCCAGAGAAGTGTTCACTTTCAAGGTAGAATTTTATGGCAGCATCTGCTAGCTTTCTCTCCAGGCTTCGAGTTTCATGAAGCTCCCCCTGGGGCATATTTCTTCATTCCTTCTTCATCTCCAAAGATCGCTGGCTGGTAGACCCTCTGCTTCTCATGCCTATGTCATTCTCTGCTCTCTCAGAAATCTCTCATTCTCCAAAATGTTTCCTCTTTTATAGGATTCCAGTAAACTAATCAAGACCCACCCAAATGGGTGGAGACATGCCTCCACCTAATCCAGCTTAACAACCACTCTTGATTAAATCACATCTCTAGGGAGATGATCTAATTACAGTTTCAAATATACAATACTGACTAGGGATTAGAAGAAATGGTTGCCTTTATGAAATGGGGTTAGGATTAAAACATGGCTTTTCTAGGGTACATACATCTTTCAAACCAGCACAGAGTTATTCAGAAAGGATTTATGGAAAGTCCTATTGTCTGATGGCTATGATCCTTGCATACTACATGGAAACTGACAAGAGTGTTGTAGAATCTATATAAATGGAACCACTTCCAGTCTACACTAAAAGGGACAGAAGAAGGACAAACCAAAGGAAAAATGATTTAAGAGGCAGAACCAGGGAATTTAAAATCTGAAGCCAAGAAAACTTGGGCCATGAGAGCAGACCTACCCATATACTTGGAGAGGGTGAATGTGTCCTGAAGGCAGAGGACAGACCATCCACCTCAATGGTCAGGAAGAGTTTTGCCACTCCAGGCTCCAGGGAGGGTGGAGCACAGAAAATGACAACTAAGGGGAACCTGGCTGCCAGCCCATTTATCTAAAGGGGTTGAGCATATACCCCAGAAATGGATGAGATCCAGACTGTTGTCCCAAAGCTTTCAGAGGGTAGAGGTGAAAGGAAGGTACTCCATCCAGTGTGCCCCAGTGTTGCAACTCACCCAGAATTTGGAAAATGAGCAAAGCCATTGTGTAGGACATTGGAAAGGGTGGGACTGCTGTGTTCTATAACCTGGAGATAAATGATTCTCAGACTTTAAAATCCAACAGAGGGTGGGCAACAGTGGCTCAGTGGCAGAGTTCTCACCTGCCATGTCGAGACCCAGGTTCAATTCCTGGTGCCTGCCCATGCAAGAAAAAAAAGTAAGAAGATCCAACGGAGTTTGCCCTGCAGGTTTTCAGAATTGCTTGGATTCAGTGACCACTGTTTACCTTTCAATTTCTCCCTATGGCAATGGAAGCATGTATCTTATGACTATCTCTTCTTTATATATTAGCAGCAGATAACTCATTCTGAATATCACAGGTCCGGAGCCATAGGAGAACTTTTGCCTTAGAACAGACCATGCCTGTAGCTGCCTTTGATAAGATTTTGTATTGTTTCTGACTTTATATTGCATTGGTATTGTCACTGTATTTTTTAAGGTTTTTGTGATATCATAATGGCATTAAGGTATGTTGTATATCAAAAGAACATGCCTTTTGGGGGTGCAGAGGTGGAATGTGCTGGTTTGAAAGTATTATGTACTTCAGAAAAGCATGTTTAAATATTGATCCAATCTTATAGGTGCAGCCATTTGTTTTAACCCTAATTCAACATCGTAGGGCAGAACTTTTGGTTAGATTATCACCATGGAGATGTTGCATGTATAATTTTGGGTGTGGCCTTTTGATGGATGAAAATGTGCTGCACTCATTCAAGGTGAGTTTCATTAGTATATTAGGGTCCTTTAAAAGGGAGAAACCTCACATGCAGATGCTTGGAGAATAGTTGCTTCAGAGCTGACTTTACACAGATATTTGGGGATGCTTGGAGTGCTGACAGAGAGAACAGATGCTTAGACATGTCCAGAGCCCAGCAGACATTGCCACGTGCCCTTGCAGGAGATGCTAAGTAGGTCAGAACCGATTTATGTCATGGAGGAGCTAGGAGAAGGCCCACAGATGCTTAGAGAGGAAACCACTGACATCAGAAGCTGGAAGCAACAGAACCAGAAACAAGAGTGAGAAGAGGTCACTCATGCGCTTCTGAGCAGACCGAGGTGTTCCAGATGGCATCAGCCTTTCTTGAATGAAGGTAATCTCTTCTTGGTGCCTTAATTGGACATTTTTACAGCCTTAGAACTGTAAATTTATTATGCAATAAATTTCCTCTATAACAGCTGTTCCATTTCTGGTATATTGCATTCTGGAATTTTAGCAAACTAATACAGCATCTTTAACATTGAAATGGTTATCTGTATATGACATTTAATGCAAGTCATTCTATTAAATTCTATATGTTATCTAAAATAGAAAATGTCCATGTTTCTCTGCACACATATGGCAATTGAGTGTTTAATTCATGGGAGAAGTAAGAGGACATATTTCTAACTACTCTTGTTGCAGCAGATATGTGGAATTCAAAAGATAGAATAAAGGGCTTCTGAGGAAAGATTTTGCAGGCAAACAAAATAGTTTGTTTTGATTTTGACACCTAGAGCCAAAAAGTCTACATCCTCTGTGTAGTATATAATGCTTAAACTTCCTTCCTGTCTTGTTAATGATACCTATATTATAGGCTTCTCCTTAGGACAAATTATTGGCAAAATTCCAGACATAGAGTTTGTGACAGATTATAGTATGCCCCCACATGTACAGTAGAACAAAGAAATATACCTAAAGTGTTCAAATATATTTGTAGAGTGTATTAGTCAGGTTTCTCTAGGGAAATAAAACCAACAGGAGATATCTAAAAAATATGAGATTTTACAAAACTGTCTCACCAAACTGGGGATTCATGATTGCAAATTCCATAGGGCAGGCCACAAGTTGGCAAGTCTGTTGAAGGTATTCAATGAATTCCCCAGGAGAGGTTGACTGGCTGAAGTGGAGAAAGAGATTTACTCTTCTGACTTCTCCTTTTGCAGCTTTCAACTGATTGGATTAAATGTCTCATTGCTAAAGACACTCTCTTTAGTTGACTTTAGACGTAATCAGTCATAGATGCAATCAATTTACTGATGATTGAAATTCATAAAATGTCCTCGCAGTAACACTTAGGGCAGTGTTTACTTAACCAGATAAATGGGTACCATTACCTGGCCAAGCTAACACATAAACATAAGCATCACATACTTCAAAATTGCAATGCAGTGCAATTGGAAATTAAATTTGGTCCGAAAAAAACAAAGGAAAATTTTATCTATGCCTTTTCGTATTGAGTTTAGAGCAATTCTAGTGAGACTGAGTTCTCCCTGGCATTTACATGTAAATGGTGACAAGATAATGAAATGAGACCTTACAAATCACTGTGTAAAATAGACAAAATTATGTTAAAGAACTGGATCAGACAATAATTAAAAACCATATGGTAATGAAAGTGGGAGAGCCAGAATTCTATGTCACCTCTTGCTGGTTGCTTTTTTAAAAAAATATTATCAATGAGAAATATACACACCCATAGAGTAAATCCACAGTATACAATCAATGGCTCACAATATCATCACAAAGTTGTATATTCATCATCATGATCATTTTTAGAACATTTGCATTACTCCAGAAAAAGAAAAAAAACATAGATTCCATATGATTATCTCTCCCTCTCATTGACCACTAGTATTTCAATCTATCCAATTTTTCCACATTACCCCTATTATTTATCTACTTCTTTTCTTTTTTTCTTTTTTACTCATACCCTGGATATAGGAACATCAGGCACAAGGTTTCCACAATCACATGATCACATTGTAAAAGCAATATAGCTATATAATCTTCCTCAAGAATCAAGGCTGTTAGAACACAGTTCAAGAACTTCAGGTACTTCCCCCTAGCCACTCCAATGCACCAAAAGGCTTTCTCAATCCCATGATGCTGGCTCCAGACTCACCCCAGGATTCTGTCCCACATTGCCAGGGAGATTTACACCCCTGGGAGTCATGTCCTGCATAGGGGGGAGGTCAGTTTTTCACCTGCCAACTTGGCTTAGAGAAAGAGGGCACATCTGAACAACAAAAGGCCTAGCTTCTCCTTTGCAGGAATAAGTTTCATGGTGTCAAACCCTAAGAATGAGGGCCCAGCCTATTGAATTGGTTGTCGGCAATGCTTGTGACAATATCAGGAATTCCGCCGAAGAGGAAGTGAATATTTCCTCCTTTCTCCCCAGTCCCCTGAGGGGACTTTGCAAAAAAAAAATTTTTTCATTCTGTGCCCAGATTACTCTGGAATATATCAGGGCATCAAACTAACCTGTAGAAACCAACAAGCTCTCATGCTCTATTCAAGATTCCATGTAATTATGGTGTACAAATAAACTGGCCATACAAGTTAAATTAGATAGTGTGCTAACCAAAATATAAATTTTGCACCAAATAATTCTCTCTCCCTTTGGTGCAAAACAGAAGTTGAAGTTTTAAAATAAGGAACATATCATCCTTTACCCTGTATTCTGATTTGCCTTAGTCCTATCCAAATCAGCTTCATTCATATCTCTAGTTAAAGTCTGATCACTCTTTCAACTTTTTTAGTTTTTGTATGTGTTAATGCTGACTTTCATAGCTTCAGAGCTTTAACTTTGTGTCTCAAGTGTCACACAAATACCCAAAGTTTCAGGGAATAACCAGGTCATACACAAGTAGCTCAGTATCTCAGAATCTAGAAATAACAGTTTCAACTCCAGAATAAATGTGACTGCTGTAATAGCTTACAATCTAGGACCTTTTGTAATAGACCCCTAAATATTTTATTCTTTTTGTTGCTATTTTAAGTGGATTTTTTTTTTATTTCCTACTCAGATTGCTCACTACTAGTATAGAAACACTACTGGTTTGGGGACATTAATCTTGTACCCTGCCATTTTGCTGTACTCATTTATTGGCTCTAGTAGCTTCACTGCAGTTTTTTTCAGTATTTTTGGCATATAATATCATATCATCTGCAAACAGTGAGAGTTTTATTTCTTCTTTCCAATTTGGATGTCTTTTATTTATTTTTCTTGTCTAATTGCTCTGGTTAGAACTTCTAGCACAATATTGCATAACAGTGATGACAATGGGCATCCTTGTCTGGTTCCTGATCTTAGAGGGAAAGTTTTTAGTCATTCCCCATTGAGGATGATGTCAGCTGTGTGCTTTTCATATTTTTCCTTCATCATGTTGTGGAAGTTCCCTTCTTTTCCTATCCACTGAAGCGTTTTCATCAAGAAAGGATGCTGAATTTTGTCAAATGCCTTTCTGCATCAATCAAGATGATTATGTGGTTTTTCCACTGTGATTTATTGAAATGGTGTATTACATTAATTGATTTTCTTGTGCTGAACCAGCCTTTCATACCAGGAATAAATCCCACCTGGTCCTGATGTACAATTTTTTTCATATGTTGCTTGATTCAATTTGCAAGTATTTTATTGAAGATTTTTGCATTTATATTCACCAAAGTGATTGGTCTGCAATTTTCTTTTATTGTAGTATGTTTGGCCTTGGTATAGTTTGATATTGGCTTCTTAGAATGAGTGAGGTAGCTTTTCCGTCTCTACAATTTTTTTTGGAAGAATTTGAGCAGGATTGGTACTAATTCTTTATTGAATACTTGGTAAAATTCACATGTGAAGCCATCTAGTACCAGAATTTTCCTTTTGGGGAGTTTGTTGATTCAAGAAGTAAAAAGATTGACTTATTCAATTTATTATGATTTTTTTTTGAGGTTGTCTATTTCTTCTCCAATCAATGTTGCTTTCTCATACCTTTCTAGGAAATTGCCCATTTCATCCACATTGTCTAGTTCATTAGAATCCTCTCATAGTATCTTCTCATTACCTCCTTTATATCTGCAGTGTAAGTGATTATGTCTCTTCTTCCATTTGATTGTATTTGCATCCTTTCTCTCTCTCTCTCAGGAACCGAAGATTTTATTGATTTTCTCAAAGAATCATCTTCTAGTTTTGTTGATTTCTCTACTATTTTCATATTTTCAATTTCATTTATTTCTGCTTTAATCGTCATTGTTTATTTCCCTTTGTTTGCTTTGGGTTAGTTTGCTGTTTATTTTTTCCAGGTGAACAGTTAATTCCTTGATTTTCTTCACTTTCTCCTTTTTTTAATATAGACATTTTATGCAATAAATTTCCCACTCAGCCCCATGTTTTCTGCATCCCATAAATTTTGTCATGTTGTGTTTTCATTTTCATTTGCCTTGAGATAATTACTGATTTTTCTT
Source organism: Myrmecophaga tridactyla (assembly GCA_004026745.1). Taxonomy (NCBI): domain Eukaryota; kingdom Metazoa; phylum Chordata; class Mammalia; order Pilosa; family Myrmecophagidae; genus Myrmecophaga; species Myrmecophaga tridactyla. The sequence continues at coordinate 18,266 of PVIY010004410.1, read as the reverse complement.
GTAATTTTTTCCTTGACCCACTGGTTAAGAGTGCATGGTTCAGCCTCCATATATTTGTGAATTTTCTGGTGCCCTACCTGTTATTGATTTCCAACTTCATACCCTTATGATCCAAGAAAGTATTTTGTATAATTTCAGTCTTTTAAAATTTATTGAGACATGTATCGTGACACAGCATATGGTCTATTCTTGAGAATGATCCATGAACACTTGGGGGAAAAAATGTGTGTTCTGCTGTTGTGGAGTGCAATATTTTGTAAATGACTTGCAGGTCTAGTTCAATTATCATATTATTCAAAATCTCTGTTTCTTATTGATCCTCTGTCTAGATGTTCTAACCATTGATGAGAGAGTGGAATTGAAGCCTCCAACTATTATGATAGAAGTATCTACTTCAGTCTTGTCCATGCACTTTGGAGCATTCTGGCTCAGTACCTAAATATTGAAGATTATTATGTCTTCTTGGTGAACTGTTCCTTTTATTAATATATTGTGTCCTTCATTGTCTATTTTAATTGATTTATATTTGAAATCTAATTTGTTGGACATTAGTATAGCTACCCTTGCTCTTTTCTGATTTTTGTTTGATGAAATATCCTTTTACAGCTTTTCACTTTCAACCTATTTTTGTCCTTGTTTCTTTTGTAGACAACATAAAGATGGATCCTGTTCTTTAATCCATTCTACCAATCCATGCCTTTTGATTTGGGAGTTTAATCCATTATCATTTAATGTTATCAGTGTAAAGGAGGTACTTTCTTTTACCATTTTGTGATTTGGATTTTATATATCATATCTAATTTTTTCACTTTTTAACTTTACTGATATTCTTCATTTCTACACTCTTCTCCAGACATCTCTTTCCTAACTTTTCCTATCTGTCTGTAGTGCTCCCTGGAGTATTTCTTGTAGAGGCAGTCTCTTTGTCACAAACTCTCTCAGCAACTGTTTATCTGAAAATATTTTTATTCTTCCCCTCATTTTCCCCCCTCATTTTTGAAAGACATTTTTGCTGGATATAAAATTATAGATTTTTAGTTTTTCTCTTCTAGAATCTTAAATATATAGTGCCACTGCTTTCTCACTTTCATGGTTTCTGTTGAGAAATCCACACATAGTCCTACTAAGCTTCCTGTGTATTCTAGTTCGGTAGCTGTCAGAATGTGATGTACCAGAAATAGAATGGCTTTTATAAGGGGGAATTTTATTAAGTTGCAAATTTACAGTTCTAAGTCCATGCAAATATCCCAATTAAAGCAAGTTTATAAAATTGCCCAAATTAAGGCACCAACAACAGGTTACCCTCACTCAAGAAAGGCCAATGAAGTCCAGGGTTTCTTTCTCAACTGGAAAGGCACATAGCAAACATGTCAATGTCTGCTAGCTTTCTTTACAGGCTTCTTGTTTCATGAGCTCCCTCGAGAGCATTTTCCTTCTTCATGAGCTCTGTGGTTCTCATGGCTCTTTCCAAAGTATTCCAGTAAACTAACCAAGACCCACCTAGAATGGGTAGAGTTCCATCTCCCTCTAATCAAAGGTTAATACACACAATTGGGCAAGTCACAGCTCTCTGGATATAATCTAATCAAGTTTCCAACTGTATTAGTTAGGGTTCTCTAGAGAAACAGAATCAACAGGAAAGACTTCCAAATACAAAATTTATAAAATTGTCTCACTTAAGCATGGGAACAGAGAGTCCAAAATCCACAGGGCAGGCTGTAAAGCTGACAATTCCAATGGAGGCTCTGGATGAAATCCACAGGAGAGGCTCACCGGCTGAAGCAGGAAGAGAACCTGTCTCTTCTGAATCCTCTTTAAAAGGCTTCCAGTGATTAGATTAAGCATTACTCATTGCAGAAGACATGCCCCTTGGCTGATTGCAAATGAAATCAGCTGTGGATACAGCTGACATGATCATGATTCAATTCTATGAAATGTCCTCATTGCAACAAAGAGGCCAGCACTTGCCCAACCAGACAAACAGGTACCACCACTTGGCCAAGTTGATACATGAACCCGACCATGACATCAACCTATAGAACTGAATAGGGATTAAAATAAATGGCTCCTTTCACAAGATGGATCAGATTAAAACATGGCTTTTCTAGGGTACATTATCCTTTCAAACCAATGCACCTTGTATGTGATGCATTGCTTTTCTTTTGCTACTTTCATGATTCTCTTTGTCTTTGACATTTGACAACTGATTAGTAAATGCCTTTATTAGGTCTATTTGCATCTATTCTTTTTGGGATATGCTGCACTTCTTGAATCTGTAATACTATGTTTTTCATAAGAGATGTGAAATTTGTAGTGATGTTATCCTCCATTAGCCTTTGTGGTCCTTTATCCTTCTCATTCTGGGACACCTCTAAAACATATATTCATGTGCTTCATGTTGTCATTCAATTCCCAGAGACCCTGCTCATATTTTTCCATTCTTTCCATATATTTTATTTTGCGTGTCTGATTTCAGACATCCTGTCCTCTAGTTCGCTAATCCTTTTTTCTGCCTCTTCAAATCTATTGTTGTTGGTCTCCATTGTTTTTCATCTCTTCTATTGTGACTTTTATTCCCATAAGATATGTGATTTCTTTTCTCAAACTTTCATATTCTTCTTTATGCTCACCCAATGTCTTCTTTATATCCTCCCTCAACTTGGTGATTTGATTTTTTAAAGATATTTTTATTGATAAAACAACAAACACAAACTTTCTTAACATACAAACACTCCATGCATGGTGTACAATCAATGGCTCACAATATCATTACATAGTTGTGTATTCATCACCATGTTCATTTTTTAGAACATTGCATTACTCCAGAAAAAGAAATTAAAAAAGAAAAAAAAAAACATACATAGCATACCCCTTTCCCTCCCTCTCATTGATCACTAGTATTTCCATCTACCCAATATATTTAACCTCTTCCACCTATTATTTGTTTTTATTTTCATCCACGTTTTACTCATCTGTCCATGCCCTAGATAAAAGGTGTGTCAAACACTTTATTTGATTTTTGTTGAAATTTTTCACGTCTGTTTGAACATCCTGAATTAGTGATTTCAATTCCTGTATCTCATTTGTACTGTCATTTAGTTCCTTTGACTGGGATGTATCTTCAGTTTTCCTAATATGACTCATTAATTTTTGCTGGCATCTAGGCATTTGATTTCCTTAATTAGTTCATTCTAGGGGTTGCCTTCACCCTTTTACCTTGGGTTTTCTTGGTCAATGGCTTTGTTCTCTATCTGTTCTTTGGGATTCAATTCAACTTATTGTAGACCTCTAGCATTAGTCTTATTTAACTGCTCAGAATTTTTCACTTCTTGTTTTTCCGTTTCTTCTCCTGCCTATATGGAGCTTTTTTTTTTTTTAATTTTATTTTTTTGAGGAGGGTCTCCTCAGATACAATCAACCCCAGTCAGATTTTCCCAGACCAGACAAACCCACAACTCAAGAGGATAGAGTTGTCAGTATCAAGTTTCCTTCAGGGAGAGACCCAGCAGTTTGTCAGAATTTCCAATGAAGCCTCTAGACTTTGTGCTTTTCCTATCTTCCCCAGTAGGTGGTGCTTGTCTGCCTGCAGCTTTCCACCAGCCTAAAGAAGTGCAGTACCTTTAATTTCAGCAGCTTCTCCCTGCCAGATGCCTTGTTGAGACTGAGGCTGATGTAGTAGGTGAGCTTTGACTGCTTCTGTTTCCAGCCCTTGTGGGCAGAATGCCCCAAAGGAGGGCCTCTACTTCAGCTGGGTCCTTTCTTCCTTTTCTTAGGGAAGACACACCCTTTGGGGAAAAGTCCACTTGACTATTTACTTTGCCTCTCAGTCATGCCTTAACTATACCCTTGCCTGGGGCAGTGCTGGAGCCTGAGAATGCTTGCAGTTCTATTTAATGAGCCATTAAGAAGTTGGAAAAAAAAAAAAAAAGCCTTTTCAGGGCCAGACCTCCACTCCCCAGGTTTGCCAAAGGAAAGTTAGAGTTGATACATGGCTCTATGTGTACCCAGGCTCTACGTGCCCCATTTTATTTAGGACCAGCTCTTTTCCAGTATTTTGTGCTATCCAACTAAAAAAAAAAATCTCTGCTTTTTCTTTTCTTTCCATCAGCCCCGCCCCCTCCCTGTGAAAACACTTGGTTCCTTCAGTGCTTATTTCAGGTTATTTGTGCTCAGGGCGTTTTCAGTAGTCAGAATTAATTGTTGATTAATTCCACAATTGGAGCTTGGTTTAGCTAACTCTTTGCTACTCATAGAGTCTTTTCCTTTCCCCTCAGGTAAGCAACCTGCTGTGGCCATGGTGGAGGGGAAACTGGCCTTCTGTGATAGCTTGGGAGACTTACAGTTCTGTGTGAGATCTCAGTCATTCCACCCATTCCAGACTAGTGTATGATGTGTGTCTGTTACTGATGTCCCCCCCAATATTTGTTCCATACAGTTTCTGGCTATTTACTAGCTGCTCTGGAGGACGAACTAAATTCCATACTTCACTACGTTGTCATCTTGCCCAGCCCGGCCTTGCTGGTTGCTTTTTACAGTTAACAAGGAAAAAGAATTGGATGTTAATAGTAGATTCACAGGAAATCTATTTATTTTCTGCAGTAGTGTTTGTGTACAAACTATTCAATAGATGTGACTAATTTATAGTTATTGATTTTATATTGTGGCATATATAGTAAAAGAAGTATTGATTATTAGAGTTACATTAATGTAAAGGGACCAAACCACATTTTTACACAAAATTCCTGTTCAAAGTATGCACACTAGATAAGTGCCACCATTCATCAAATGATGTCTGCACAAGATCTATCCTTCATGCAATGTACTACTCCTTATAAAAATATCAGAATAAACATCTCAGTTGCCATCACTCTAACTCCGTTTATTATTATTATTAAAATATGTTTAAATTTTTATAGGGTAAGATAAATACACTACAAAAATCCACATTTTAACCACTTTCATTTATACAATTCAGTGTTATTGACTGATTCACAATTTTGTGCTACCGACAGTACCATCCATTACCAAAACATTTTAATCACCACAAACAGAAACTCTAAACCATTAAGTGTTAGTCTTATTGTGGATCCCATGTATGTACAAATCACTTTTTTCTTGCTGCTTTCAGAATCTCTCTTAATCTTTATTTTTTAGGTATTTTTAATGACAAGTATTCACACATATACAGGCCAGACATGGAGTCCAATGGCTCACCATATCATCATATAGTTGTGTATTCTTCACCATGATCATTTTTAGAACATTTGCATCACTCTAGAAAAAGAAATAAAAAGAAAAAACTCATACAGCCCATACCTCTTACCCTCCCTCTCATTTATCACTAATGTTCTCATATACCCAATTTATTTTACCCCTTGCCCCCCTTTTATTTATTTTTTATCCATATATTTTATTCATCTGCCCATACTCTAGATAAAAGAGGCATCAGATTACAAGATTTTCACAATCACAGTCACACTTTAAAAGTTATATCTTTATACAATCATCTACAAGAATCAAGTCTACAGGAACACAACTCAACTTTCAGGTGCTTCCATTTAGCCACTCCAATATACCACAAACTAAAAAGGGATAGCTACATAATGCATAAGAATAGCCTCCAGGATCACCTCTCAACTTTATTTGAAATCTCTCAGCCAATGAAATTTAGTTTTCTCTCATTTCTCTCTTACCCATTTTGGTCAAGAAGGTTTTCTCAATCCCATGATGTCAGGTCCTGGCAAATCCCGGGAGTTTTGTTCTCTCTTTATTTTTGGCATTTGACTTTCTGATTAATATGTGTCCCAGAGAAGATCTATTAGAATTTATTTTATATGTAATACATTGCACTTCTTGGACATATTTATTTATGTCTTTCATGAGAGTTGGGAAATTTTCAGCCACTATTCCCTCAGATATTCTTTCTGCTCCTTTTCCCTCTCTTCTTCTTCTGGGACAACTGTGATTCATATATTTGTGTGTTTCATGCTGTCACTCAATTCCAACTGCTCAAATTTTCTATTCTTTTCTCAATGTTTTTCTGACGGTGTGGTTTTGACTGTCCTATCTTCTAGTTCATTGATTCTTTCTTCTGCCTGTTCAAATCTTCTCATATGCCTGCAGTGTATTTTTCATCTCCATCATTGTGTCTTTCATTTCTTCTTTAGTATTCTTTAGCTCTATATTCATATTTTGCATCATCTCCTTGAATTGACTTGGGAGATTTTTTTTAACTTCTATGATTAGTTGCTCCAAATTCTGTGTCTCCTTTAAAGTTTTAATTTGTTCATTTGACTGAGTCATATTGTCCTATTTCCTAGTATGGTTTGTAATTTTTTACTGATATTTGGGTATTTGATTATTTTGATGAGCTAACTTAAGGTCAGTTTCTCCATCTTGCTTAGGGATTTATGTTGTTTGGCATTTTGTTAGAGCTCTTTTTTGATGCTTGGTCCAATTTATTCTGGATCTTTAGGGTAGCTTGTGTTTAAATGTCCATGTTTTCTCAGCTCTTCTTCATCTGGTTCTTGCCCTAACTATGAAATATGAGTTTTAAGGTTGCACTGTTTGTGAACTTATTCAATCTCCAGGAGAAAGCTTCCTTTCCTCTGTTCATCTGCTGGGATTCTTGATCTGTTCTGTTTGTTTTGTGCAGAATTTTCTCTCCAGCTATGATAATTTGTTTAATTTCTCTCCCTTGTTGAGTGTTCCCTTTTCCTTACACTTTTCAGTACTGGGACTTATCTTGTTTCATAGCAGCTCAATCTGTCTATCTAGCTATCTAGCTATTTATTTATTTATGAGGCTTTACTGCCTCCAGTTTTTTTCCCATTATGGTTTCCTACTCCTGGGACCTATGTGGGGTCAATTCAGAAAGATGGGTCAATCCATAAAAGTCTGTTTTGCTTTTATGTGATCCCACCAGTCGAGCCTGGATTGACTGTATGTGGCTCCTGCCAACAATTCTGTTGTAGTTTCTCTTTTATTTTCCCCTGGGGACCCTTCTGTTATGTAGCACTTCTCAGCTGACTGTGCTCTGCCCTGTGTCCCTGCAGACGTGGGTCCCTGTGCCTGGATATGTGTGGGATTCTAACTCATTGCTGTGAGTGGCAATGTACCTGAATCCATGGCCTCTGTGCAATTCCCACTGAGTGAGGAGGGGATCCAGATTAGCAGGTCTGGGAGGAAAATCTCCTACCTGATTTTTGAGTTTGCTTTCCTTTCTCTTTGATTCACCATTTTTGGAGTCCTTCTCCATCTCTATAGGACTTCAGAGTCCCAAGCAAGTAGAGTTTGTCCTTTTATTATTTGATTCTAAGGGAGGCTTTTCCAGTGGTTAATTTTGAGGGTAGACTTTTCCAGTGATGAATTCATCAGCTTTTCCAACTGATGAAGTCATCTGATTATATTAGACTTTTGATTTAGCGTTTTAAGATCTGAAGAAAATCTCAAGTCAATCCATCCTAGCTACATGTGAGTTGCTATCACCTCCTTGATCAGGAGACATCATTGGTGGATAGTTGAATCACAGCATAGTTAGAATATTGCATTCTTTAAAAATCTAAAACGCAAGGAAAGAGGTATATACAAAATAATGAAATCTTAATAAATAAACAAATATATTTAAGCATACATATTTTAAACAGGCACCTGTTGATAAAAATTTTGCTGAGAACTACTTTTTTTTTTTGGAAATTATCATAGCTCATGTTTTACTTTGTGGGCTTTCAAAATATAAGAAATCCACTTTGCAATTGAAAATATTTTAACACATTGAAGTGTTACATCTTATATGAAAGCTAAACTTAGATGTTTCCCAAAGCATCTAAATTAAAATATGCCTTACACCAGATTTTATGTTGCTAGTCTGCTTTTTTATTCTCTTCTGGCTTTCCAATTCATTTTTATCACTTATCCTTTGGATTATTTTATATGAATATTAAAGTAGTTACTTAAATTTTACAAAGAGATTACTATAAATATCTTTCATTCATTTTTTGCTTTATCAGCTAACTTTTCTTAAGAATTTCTTAGGTTATCAGTTCTATACTGGAAGAGAGAAATATTTTTGAAGAATCATAAATTTCTAGTTTGATTAATCATTTAAAATCGACAGTGATTGTACAATCATTGACTGCATACAGTGTATTCAATTGTGCTCATAAAATGGAAAAGCCACATTCCAGAGCTGAAGTAGTAACCTTAAGATGATAAATTGATTATTCAAAGAACACAGAAATTGTTAATGATCACCACCTTAGTTAAGAAATTTTACTTCAATGTAATGGGATATCATCAAATAGACTTCAAATAAATTATGGATAATCAAGGAACAGATCTTCTATGTTTAAGAACATTGAAATGCTCTCTGAGGACACAATTTTCTATTTCCTTTACATGCAAGCACTAAGCACTCCTTAACTGTATCAGTGGTGTACTTCAGTTGTAGTTATTTCTAGGGTGCAACATGTCTTTTATTTACTAATAAGATTTCTGGAACCATTTTTCTCTAAGAGAGTCCCAGAGAACACTGGTCCTACTGGATGTTATTTGGCTTTATGTAAAAAGAAAAGTGCTAAACTGAGTTGGTAAAATGAGTTAGAGAATCACTGAATACTAAAATGCTCCTCTTACAGAGTTGCAGGGCACATTAGCATTGTAAGGACTCTAAGCTCTCTTTCAAGATAGGAAGCCTTTTTACTTTGCTTAACTCAGCATTTCCAAACTTTTTTGAGCATAGAACCCTTATTTTTCTTTTTACAAAGCACTATTACCACCTCAAGGGGAATGTATGTCCTGTAGGTACTATCATATGGATGCTCTGGTCCTTTCCAGTCCCCTCAATTTATATTTGGGGGTGGATCTCAGGACCCAGATAAGTCAGGTAATCACCCTACATCCTATAGCAAGCTAGTGAGAAAGATGAGACAGTTATTCATACCAATTATTCCCAGACTGATTCATTCTCTACTGTGTCACACTGGTTTTACTTACTTGAATGAATGTATTATCCCCCAACATGAGTAATATGATGTATATTCAAATGTTATATATTTACTTTTAAAGGAAATCATATGTGTGTAGGTGTATGAGTATTTATTCACACATTAAAAATCTTGAGTGCATATATGTATATTTATGTCTATATTCATGTGTATATATATTTATGCATCTTTCTGTTTTGTTTTGTTTTTGCATCAAGCACTGGGACTCGAACCCGGGTCACCAGCACGGCAGGCGAGAATTCTGCCACTGAGCCACCAGTGCACTGCCCTGTATATTTAATTGCACTTTAATAAGAATTGAGCAAGGGCAGTGGCATTTATACAAACTGCCCTTGGTAATGTGTCATGTTAGATTACTATAAAAACACTGGCCTCACAAAGCACACACATAGTTTCTTTGAAGTAAGCTGCATTGTATCATTAAAAGCTTAAGGACAGGTTTCAGTTGACAAAATTGATTCATTCGGTGTGTGGGGTATAAAGTTTATTAAATATAAATATAAAGGATAGTAAGCAGAATGGAGAGGGAAGAAAGAGGAAGACACATGGCTAAGAAAATCATATGCCTTTTCACTTTAGTTACAAAATGTCAGCATTACTGAAACTTAGTAAGTGATTCCAGGAATCAGGTAATATTATTTACCTTTGTCCCTCTTCAAATCATTTTTATCTTTGGAAATAAAATATACATATTTTTAATTTTCCCCAAAATATATAACTACAATTTAATAGTAGTCTGTTTCCCCAAAGCAAAAAAAATTTAAGACTCATTCCTTTATTCTCCTGCTTCTGATAGAAAGAGAAAGTATTTAAAAACCTAAATACATTTTAATGTGAAATATAAAATGGTTTTAATATGAAATTATTTATTTTTTGTGATACTGTGAGTTAAGCACAAACTAACTGAACAAGGACCTTCCTGAACAACAGAAGTGTCTGATGGGATATTTAATAGCAGTTTATATGAATTATAATGCAATCCTTGTTTCTGTACAAACAGGAGAATGCACTTTTAGCTTGGCCAATAATGTGTAAATTCTTTTCGTCAGAGAAACTCATCTATAAAGACTCTTATCTCCACACCAGTGTGGCCAAAGCGCTGACCTGAATCATCTGGGCAAGAGACACACAGACAGAAATGCTAAGTAAGTAGGGCCATGAAGAAAGAAAGGAATGTCCTTCCTTTCATACTTTTACAGGAAATATTTTATAGACCATATTGAGGAGAACAACTGCTCTTAGTGAAACAGCTGATAAAGATGATAATATTTAAAATCTGAATGCCAAAAATCAATATGCAGAGATTGAAAATCATTGTTCAGTAAAAAACTATCATCATATGTCTTCATCTTCTATTGCTGTATAACAAAACACAACAGGCTAAAGCTTAAAACAATACCAATTTGTTATCTCACTCTTTCCATGAGTCAGGTATATGGGGATGAGTTGCCTGTGCTCTCTGCTCAGAATTTCTCCAGGCAAAAACCAATGTATTGGCTACAGCTGTGACGCTATGCGAACCGAGGTGCAGCATCGTCTTCCAAGCTGTTGGCAGAGTTCAGTTCCTTGTGGTTGCATGACTAAGTTCCTTATTTTCTTGCTGGCTGTTGGCAGGAATGGTTCTCAGCTCTCAGAGTCTGTTCTTTCAGAATCTGCCCTCTAATCCCTCTAGAATGCGCTTTCAGTTTGTCCATAATTTGCAAACTATTCTTGTCCGAGAAACTCATCTGTGTAAGAGAGCCACCTACTGAGTGATTACTTCCTCAAAGCCAGCAGGAAAGTCTTTCTCTAGTCTGCTACAAAGAAGTCATAAAATATAGGGTAGTCATGGGAGTGTGTAATCATGGGATGACGGTTCCATCACCTTTACTGTAGATGTAACCCAACCAAGGGATGAATTATCTCATCATAGTCCCACCCACAATCAGGATGGGTGAATATTCAAGGTAGGTACACCAGTGCATGAGATTCTCAGAAGTCATTTTAGAACTCTGCTTAACACATTAGGAAATATCATTCCATTTTTATCAAGTTGGATTATGAAAAGCACAGAAAACATAGATCATAGAAAAGGTTCAGCAAAATCGGGACAATCAGCATAAAGTAAAAATGGAGACAATGCCCATAATGGAGATTTTAGGTTCTCTATTTAAGCTTTACTTCATTTCTCATTTAAAAAATTAATATATCACTCTGTGGGTATGCTCGCTTGGTTAATATACATAATTGTTACTTTAAAAAATCCAGATACATTAAACCATTTAAGCATTCAAAACCAGGTATTGGGTATGCATATTAGATGTCTTCCTTCTGTTATTTTGAATACATTATTTATAATAATTACTGGTTTTATTAAAGTAATCAATATAGAGAAAAATATGTTTTCTTTCCATGCTGTTGATGTGATCTTTGCTAATAAATCATTTCGTTTTCCTAAACAGCCAAATGAAAGAACCTCAAAAATTACTGTTACTCTATGAGATGGATCTCAAATGACTCTTACCAGTTGGGTCTTTTGGAACATAGAGAAGAGTTATATGGTTCTATGGAGTGCCGCTTCAAAAGAGCTAGCTGAGTAAAAATTATTTCTGAATGTGCTCTATATTGCCCTACAATCGAAAATCACATAAATATTTGCAAAGCAGCATTTACAAGGCAGCCTCAATTTGTATTAGGCAGCCAGCCTAATAGCCAGTGGTATTTTGAACCAAGTGGCAAAAATGTTGGCTTAATGGAGAAGTTAGAATCTTTACCTAATGTTGACTTCATTTCTCATCATAAGCTTCAAAAATTAAACTGTAGGTGGCTTTTCCTATTGTAAAATTGGTTGTTCCATCCTACCAATTCTAAATATGTCATACCTTATAAACGTAATTGTTATTAATGAAAACAATATAAATGTCTTTATGCTAATGTCATTACATAAGCAAGATCAAGTGCTGGGAATTATTTTTTGAAATATAAAAGAAAAACTTTATTAACCTGTTGCAGGTTTACTCAATCTCAGTACTACTGGTATTTTGGACTGAATAATTCTTGTGATGGACTTTCCTATGCATTGTATGGCATTTACCTGCATCCTTGGTTTCTACCCACTAGATGATAATAACACCTACCCCTTGTTGTGACAACCAAAAATGTTTTTAGACTGCCACATGTCCCTGAGGAGGGCAAAATCATCTTTGATTGATAGCCACTGCTTTATTGTTAGACGAGTAGCAGATAAAGTCATTGTTGTCAATCTAATGTAGCTAGATTATATTAAAGCTTTAATTCATAAACCAGCTAATTTTATTCCTTACATTGGGAATTGTGACAAAAACAACAAATCATTTTTGATATCCATTTTCCTATTGATCTCTAGTTGTGGTTGGCTTGAGATGAGAACTATTATCAGAGATACATTGGCATAAGTGTTGGCTGGAACTATTGGGTATATGCCTTTAAGAACAATGGAAAAAATAACTTCCAAGACTATAATCCTGGTATGAGAAACCAAAACATAAATCCAATAAAGGAAACAAGTTCAGAATTTGAGAATTGTAATGAAATCAAATTGATAAAGCATAGGGCCTGGAATTGGTTACTCTCTCATGGACCTCATGCAAACAACGTGAAGTAATGAACACCGGGGGCAATAGTGCCTTATTATGGTACACAAAGGAGACAAAATACCTTCAGACCAGAGTGATCGCATGACACCCAAGCTACAGTAAAAATGATAGAGTTATATTCAGGCTCTGCACATGACTCTGTCATAGCATTAATTAAAATACATTGTACAGGCTTATTCCACAGCCTTTTATCATGCTGGAAACAACTTTAAGAGCCAGAATTGTGGCCAATAGACCAAAGATTGGTGTGCAGTCACAGCTGGCAGAATGAAGTTAGTTCATTAAATAGAATAGCAATCAAGGGTAAGTCTCCTTATCAAAAGAATAAATTAATGAACTACACAGATTTAGGAGAGCTTAAATATAAAATTCCCTAGGAAACAATCTAATAGAGGCATAACATTTAGCTGTATTTAATAAACAGGTATTTGTTGCTTGTTCTTTCCTATCACATGTTTTGCTAAAGTGAGGCCTTGAATTCCCTTTCCTAGAACCCTTCTCTCAATCTTTCTCTGTCTATGATCCATAAAAGCAAAATCAAAGGACAGGAAGTTCCTGTTCTTTCCTTTTGCTTAAGACCCCAGATTCTCATTTCCAAACACGGAAAGTATTTTGTGAATATGTCTACACTTGATGTTTCATGCATTATTCTATCACTGCATTACTCCAAACTTCTATTAGCAGTGAGTAAGGTAGGGTGCAGCTAAAATGTTTCTTCAAAGTATAGCTACAGCGTTTTTCAAAGTTCAGGTCATTTTTTTCCTGCTGAAAAAAATTCTTTTAAAATTTAAATGGTCATAATTTAAAAAGCAACATTTTAAAATACAACTGATGCAAGTAGTATAAGAGATTTATTGGGGTGAGGTGATTCAGTTATGCTTGTAGCAGAAAATAGTTTCTATCTAATTTGGTGTCAGATATTGACAGTTTGCATCAATGCAAAGCTCAGCACATGGACTTATTGTTTTTTAAAAACCATCATGTGTCAGAAAATATGATGAATAATCCACTCCCCAAATGCATGTGAAATATATACAACTCTTTTCCTGTAGACAGAGACTTCTGCTGAGTCCACATGAATGCTCCTTATGTATATTTAATAGAAATGCAAGTCGTTTCCCACAGATATTCTCTGAACAGAGATAAAATGAATAGAGCAATAACCGAATGAAATATAGCTGTCCCACAGAGTTGACTACAAAGATATCTCAAATGATAAGAGAGAACAGACTGCATAAGGGAATTTAATCAAGGAAGAGACTATATAAAAGTAAGTTTAAAAAGTTGGATAGATATTTATAATAAAATAGGGATGACTTCTACTTTAGTGAATAAAGGAAGCTATACAAACATTTGTGGACCAGAGTTCTAAGAGGAGAATTTTGCCAGAGTTCGAAGGTGTTACTTCTAGAACAAGCAAGTCATGGTTTTGTTTCTTCAAACAAAGGAGGCTCAGATGGAAGGTCAACTACAGTCTTGGGCAAAAAGATAAACATTGGTAAGAAAGTATTGCACTGGTTCAAAAGAAACTCAGAGTTTATGTTGTTTGGTACAATTTACATGCTAAATATTTTCTGAAATTTTCATTGTGGTAGTTATTTCATGTACCCTCCACTGATTTCCAAATAAGATTGACAAGGACTTTACAAGGAGAAGGAAGATTTCTGAGATGCTAAGGACAGGATTTCATTTTTAGAGTGAAGTCTAACAAGGAGGGCTCCCCTTAATTCCTTGGTTGGGAGCAGCAGATATGGTTGCAAAATTCAACTTCCTCTCCAACAAAGGATAATTTTGCCAGAGTAATCACATGCAAAACATACCACATGCAGAACCCTCCCCCGCCAAGAAAAGTTAAACTCAGACTCTTAGGAGGTAGAATATAAGGGAACCTAAAGATGGACAGAAGCTGGAGAAGAGGAGTGGTTACTTAATATGTACAGACTTGTCAATGAGGCTGATTTTAAATGTATGGAAATGGATAGTGGTTTGGAGAATACATTAGTGGGCTTAAAAGTAACAGTGCCATACTGAAGGCGAATATGATTGAAAGGGGTTGTTTAAAGTCATGTATCTCACTAATTAGCACGACAAATATAAATAAGTCCTTTCATGAACTACCTCAAAGGTATGATACCTGTACAAAAAGTTAATAATAGAATGGTATATGGAAAAATACTTATGGCATGTTATGGGCAATATTTAACAGGAATATATCACCAATACCACAACAGGTAAATAATAGGGGGAGATAAGAGTTATGGGGTATTTTGGATTTTCTCTTTGGTATGGGCATGTCTATTATTTTTACCTTTGTAGTAATGAAGATTGTCTAAAATTGAGAGTGATGATGATTGTACAACTAAGTAAGGATATGGTGAGAAATTGTGTTTATCCTGGATAAAGTATATGCTATATGAATATATCTCAACAAAAACTGTCGATTCAAAATAAACAACTAAACTGAAAGATTCAAGTGCTAGAGAAAATGTGGATTGAGTGGTATGCCTTTCAATGTTGGTAGGGTAGCAGAATGATGCAGCCCCTTCAGAGGACAATGCAGTAGATCCACAATCCACGAGAAGCTACATATAGTGTTCCCTATGATTAGACAATCCCATTACTGGGAACAGACTCAGAGGAACTGAAAGTAGGGACTCAAATATGCATTCTTACACTGATGTTTATGACATTATTCATAATACCCAATGGATGGAGGTGGTTGAAGGGTACATTGGCTGAGAAGCAGAAGGGTGAAATGTGGCATATACATACAAGGAGATTTTGTGTGGCTGCAGAACGGAATGAAGTCATGAGGCATGCAGCGAGGTAAATGAAGGTTGAGAACATTATGTTTAACAAAATATGCCAGAAACAAAAGGACAAATACTGCATGGTCTCTTTTAGAAAATACTTAGAAGAAAATTGGGACCTAGACTGTAAGCTCTTCTAGCACTCACATTTATTCATGAGGTTTAAGTCTTATTTCTAAATTCTGAGATGTTGTGTTCTATGTGTATAACATGATATTTCACTGGAATTTTGGGTACCTCTGGGACACTTAAGACTCAGGGTTGGAATTCTCTGCTCCATATAGCAACTGTTAAAGAAGCCAAAAAAGAGATCAGGCTTCAGTTAGAGATAAGAATGAAGCTGATCCGGCTGGGACTAAGATAAATCAGAATACAGGATAAAGGATGGCAGTGTCTATATTTCTCTATGAGGCCAAAGGAAGATGTATTTATTTTGTCCAAAACTTAAATTTTCTTTGACACACAATCTAACTTAACCCGTCTGGCCAGTTCAACAACCTAAACACATGGGACCTAGAGTTGGGAATGAGATTCTATCATTCTGTATAGCTTAATGTAATAGCCTGATACTATCATTCTGTATAGCTTAATGTAATAGCCTGATACATTCCAGAGTAGGGTGGGCAGATAATAAAAAAGTATTGGCAAAGTCCCTTGAGTGACTGGAGAAAAAATATGGAACTATTAAACATCCCCATCTGGGAAATCCCTGCTACTCTCTCTACCATTAGGGATTCCCAAGTTAATAGGCCAAGCCCTGGATCGTGAGGTTTGCTCTTATGAAACGTATTTCTGCAATGAGGAAGTTATGCCTAAGAGTCACTTCTAGAGAACCTCTTCTGTTGCTCAGAAGTGGCCTCTCATTCTCTTTAAGTCCAACTTTGCAAGTAAACTGATTACCCTGCCCCCTGCATGAGGCATGACTTCCAGGAGTGTAAATCTCTCTGACAATGTGGAACACGACTCCCAGGGATGAACCTGGCCCTGGCATGGGATTGACAATGTCTACCTGACTAAAAAGGAGAAAAATAAAGGTAACAAAATAAGATGTCAGTGGTTAATGAGCTCAAATAAAGTTGAGAGGCTATCCTGAAATTAACTTTTATGCAAGCTTCAGCTAGATATTCCTAATTGCCACACCATGCCAAGCCACAACAAAAATATTACTGAAAACCCTATAGAACAACCCAGCTTCTATCTGAGGCTCTATGCAAGTTTCACTCACAAAGTTTATTTCTCAGAAATTTAAAACTTCCTGATTTCTCCTATGCCAGATAAGCCCTGAAACTAAGATGCACTCGTCTCTCCAAGAACATCAACTAGTTGCATTCTCCTACCCCATAATGTTAACACCCCTTTTCCACATGGAGAAGTTAGCATGGTAATTGCCCAAACATCCCTGAAGATTGGGAGAAGGATCAAATAAAAGGGAGTTGTAACAGAGAAGACGGCATTTCAAAAATGATTATGCCACTGAATCACTATGTTGATATTCTCGTTAGTGTATTACAACAGCTAGAAGGAAACACCTGAAATTGCGACCTGTAACCCATACCATACTTTGAAATTTGCTCTATGACTGCTTGTTAAGCTGTACTTTAAAATTTACCACTTTTCTGCAAATATGCTATGTTTTACAATAAAAAAAAATCTGTCAAAAAAAAACCTGTCAGGCTATATGATAGACCTGAATATTTTCCTTAAGACTAAATTTTCTTCTTGAAAACAACTACTAAAAGGTAGTTTATAGATTGGATTATTTTTCTTTGGCGTGCTCTAAGATTGCATGATATTACTCAACAAACAAGTGTCTTTTTGGAATTTGAAGCATGATCTTTTCCTAAAATAATTGTTAATTATTCTGATCTTAAAAAAAATATCAGAGTTGGATTTCCATTCAACAGCACTTTTAAAAATTTATCTCAATCAAGTAAAACTACCAGGTGGACAAGAAGTTACATCCCAACATCAGAGAGATGGTAGGACTTCTACCTACTCAATGGAAAAATGATAGGACTTCCACTTACCTAATATTGTGCAATAGCTTCAGGGGTCTTCAACAGTCTTGTTTATTCAGAGAAGTACCTGGCCTTCTGGGCCACAGCTGCTCTCATCCAAACTCGAGTGCTTGATGGGACATTTGGTTATTTAATAACTCAAGGATCTTTGTCTATTTGGAAACTAAGACTCAGATGTAAACCTTCCCTAGTCATGTATTGCAGGCATTTTCGTATTACATATGTCCACTTCCACAGTAGAATACATAGAAACAAAGGCAGTACTCTATTAATATGGAAAGCTGAAAATACAAATATTTTCCAAGCATTAGGAAAAATTCTAAAAACAGTAACAAATTTATTTTCATCAGTAAACACTTACCTGAAACAAACAAGCAAAAATCCCTGGAGATCTTCATTTGAGTATTTGACAATTCCTATCCCCACCCCCCTGAAAAAAAAATCTTAAAGACTTCCCTAAACTAGATAGATTCAGAATACAAAGCTTAACTAACTTCCTGGAATGAAGAAAATGGTATTCCTCTTATTCCTTTCAGTTTATAAAAATAAAACCTAGATCAATAACACAGTATTCTGTCCTGTCACAAAAGTCTATCTGTGATTGAGTCTAATAATATAATAGTTCAAGTGTGGGCTTTAAAAATCATATTAATTTAATTTATGAAAATTCTAGTTAAATGTAAAAAATTAAATTCTAATTTTATGAAATATGTAAGATTGATTCCATTGCAGTAACAGAATCTGGGAGAAAGAGGAATCCATATAAATAGCAGTTCAGGGGAAACTGATCACAATCCAAATACACTCAGAAACCAATTA